>CM051365.1:411746-481225 GCA_028015245.1 Cardamine occulta
TCATCTGAGATGAGACATTTGATTTTCCCGACCTTCTTACTTCATTATTTTTTGAGAGTTGTTTATAGAGGTAATTATAATTACTTCATCCTGCTTTATAATTTGATTTTCCGACTTTCTTTTAATTTCGCTTTTTTTAAGACGCCAGAGAGTGCGTAGGCATTTGATTTTCCTAACTTCTCTTACTTTCGCTTCTTCCCTCGGTGATCGCTTTCAGAGGTAAATAAAATTACCCCATCTGGAGCCTAAGCATTTGATTTTCTCTGGACTTTCTTTACTTTCGCTTTTTCACAGAGACGCTAGCTCGATAAGGGGTAAGTATAATTACCTCATCCTGTTTTTATGCATTTGATCTTCCGGACTTTCTCTACTTTCTCTTTTTAAGACACGCTAATAGAGATAATTATAATTACTCTCTTCTAAGTTTATCATATTGATCTTTCTGAACTTTTCTTACTTTCCCCTCTTTTTAAGAGATATCTATGAGGTAATTATAATTACTTTCCCATCCTGTTTACTAGGCATCTGATTTTCCGTGCTTTCACTTTTGTTCTTCTTTATGACATTTAGAGAGGTAATTATAATTTCTCATCCCAAATTTTATATTTGATTTTCCTTGAGCTTTGTTACCTTCTCTTCTTCTTTAAGAGACGCTTAGAGAGTAATTATAATTTCCTCATCCGAATTGAGGCATTTGATTTTTCCGTGTTTTACTTTCATTCTTTTCTATGGACATTTATAGAGGTAATATTAATTACCTCATCCAGTTCGTAGACATTTGATTTTCCTGGACTTTCTTACTTTGATTCTTCTCTAAAGGAAATTTAGAGAGGAAATTATTATTACGCTATACGAACATGCAATTTGGATTTTCCGTGCTTTTTACTTTCGCTCTTTTTAGGACATTTATATAGGTAATTTTATTACCCTCATCCACGTCGGAGGCATTTTTCTTTTCCTGACATTCCTACTTTCGCTTTTCTTTTTAATGGACGATAAAGACGTAAATAGCAGTTACCTCAGTCCGAGCTAGTACATTTGATTTTCCCTGGACTTTCTTACTTTTATTATTCTTTCGAGAACTTGTTTAGAGGTAATTATAATTAACCTCATCTTGATTAAGCATTTGATTTTCCCGACTTTCTTCCTTTCGCTTTTTTTTAAGAGACCATAATGGAAGTAATTTTAATTACTCATCCAGGCTTTATTTATTTGATTTTCCTGACATTCTTACTTTCTTTTTTTTTTAAATGACAGGTAAAGTTAGGTAAATATTATTACCCTCATCCCGAGCTGAGACATTTGATTTTCTTGACTTTCTTTCTTTCATTATTCTTTGAGAGTTGTTTATAAAGAGGTAATTATAATTACTCTCATGAGAGCCGACATTTGATTTTCCGGACTTTCTTACTTTCATTTTTTTTAAGAGACGCTTATGGTGGTAATTTTAATTACCATCATCCCGAGTCGATGTATTTGATTTTCTGGGCTTTTCAACTTTTTGTTTTTCTTTATGACATTCAGAGAGGTAATTATAATTATCTCATCCTTGTTTTCCAGGCATTTTGATTTTCCGACTTTTCTTACTTTCTCCTTTTTCAATCTGACATTTAGAGAGGTAATTATAATTACCTCATCCGAGCTGAGTCATTTGCTTTTCCTGCATTCTTACTTCCTCTTTTTTTTAAATGACATTTATAAAGGTAATTCCAATTACTTCATCCAAGCCGCTAGGCATTCGATTTTCTTTAAGAGATGTTAGAGAGGTAGGGCATTTCATTTCCTTGACTTCCTTGCTTTCGGCTTCTTCCTTAGGGACGCCAGAGAGTAATTATAATTACCTCATCCGTTTGTAGGCATTTCAATATATCCGGACTTTCTTACTTCTATTCTTTTAGTGGAGGTTTAGAGAGGTATTATAATTACCTCATCCCGAGATTCAGGCATTTGATTTCCCTGCTTTCTTACTTTTGTTCTTTTCGGATTTTATGGACGTTTATAGAGGTAATTTTAATTACCAAAATTACTTCATCTAAGCCGAAGCATTTGATTTCTCCGACATTCTTACTTTCTTTGCTCTCTAAAAGGACGTTAGTGAAACGACCGTATTTTTTTTTTTTTGCAAACGGATATAATGAACTAATGTCCATACATTAAAACATTCAAAACCATACAACAACCACACCAATGACCACTAATGTCAATAGTTCTAATGGTTCTAGTAATCCCACTTAAAGCTACAAAAAACCACAAAACTACCGGTCCTAATCATCCCTCCTCACTGCCTCGATCCACGATCACGGCCTTATTTTTACCTACATTAACAAAAGTGGTGTATCAACATTTGGTAAACAAATGCTATGTGAGATTGATACTCCAACAACAAGCTATCAAAAAGCACCAAACAATTTTTACTAACTAAGACAACACATAAGAATTACTTAAGCCAATTAAAACTTCCAACAACAAAATAGCAATTCCACACCAAGAAAAGCTAAACAACAGCAGGAATAGTAAATACACATCACAGAATGAATAGTACCCATTTTCACAGATGAATGGTAAATATGCTTTCCTTAGCATGAATAGTAAACATTTTCTCGGAATGAATAGTAAACATTTTCTCGTAATAATAGTAAACATTTTCTCGTAATGAATAGTAAACATTTTTTCAGAATGAATAGTAAACATCCAAATTCACCAAGAAGGGATATGAACATCAACTGCTTTCAAGGCATACTAACACAAATCCATGGTTTTCTAACCACCACTAGTTTAGCAAACCCTAGCTAAAGCTTCACAAGTGACCCATAGAATTCCTTGAGAACCCACAAAAATCACAATCACCAAATCAAGTATAAGAACTCACAATCAAAGCTTAACAAGGCACAATAAGCACAAATCCATGGTTTTCTAACCACTACACAAGCTTAGCAAACACAAGATAAAGCTTCATAAGTTTAGAAAACACTTCCTTGCTTTAACCAAAATTGGAAACCAACCAAAAGAAATTAAACTCCCCAAGCCCCCACACTAGTTTAAATGATAACCTTTGGTCCCAACTCACCTTAGGAATGGATGGATCTAAGCTTTAGATGCACCCCCCAAGCTCAAGAAGATCTCTCCTACTCTCCAAACCCACAGCAAAAACCTCTTGCTTTCCACTTTTTTTCCAAGCTCCACAAGTTTACACCCCTTGATCTCGCAAGATCCAAGCTTCTCACAAGCTCACCAAGCCTTTTTATTTTTCCTCTCTTCTTTCTCTTAGCTCACAAGCTCAAGACTTCCCCCACACTTAAAAGAAAATGGCGTGTTCAAGGTGAAGTAGAAAAGAAGCCAAATTGATTTTTGCCCTTTCCATTGAGAAAAACCCCACAACTTCCGTAGAACTATTTATGACACTCCCGAACAAATCTAAATTAATTATTTCAACCCCATAATTAATTTTTCTAGACTTTTCTAAGGTTCATAAACTCAAAGAATTACCAAATTAATTAATTTAATTAATTTCTCCCGAACACTTATGTTACATTTAGAGTGGTAATTATATTTAACCTGAGCCGAGGCATTTGATTTTCCTGACTTTCTTAATTTCGTTCTTTTTAAATGAATGTTTATAGAGGTAATTTTAATTACTACATTCGGTAGCGAGCATTTGATTTTCCAGACATTCTTAATTTCTGCTTTTTAGGGACATTTATAGAAGTAATTATAATTACCTCATGAATCGGAGGAATTTGATTTTGACTTTCATAGTTTCTTTTCTATGAACGCTAGAGAGATAATTATAATTACCTCATCCGAGCCGAGGCATTTGATTTCCGGACTTTCTCACTTCCGCTTTTCCTTAAGAAACGCTTTAGAAGTAATTGTAATTTCTCATCCGAGCCGAGGCATTTATTTTTTCTGACTTTTGTGACTTTCTATTCTTTTTTAAGGAATGTTTATAGAGGTATTTTAATTACCTCATCTCGAGCTGAGGCATTTGATTTTCTCCCTTTTTTTACTTTCGCTTTCTTTATGACATTTAGAGAGGTAATTATAATTACCTCCTCCGAGCTTAGGCATTTGATTTTTGGATTTTACTTATTTGTTCTTTTAAGGAATGTTTATAGAGGTAATTATAATTACCTCATCCCGATTTAGGCATTTGATTTTCCCGGACATTCTTACTTTCTTTCTTCCTTAAAGGACGCTTAGTGAAACGATCAGACTTTTTTTTTTTTTTGCATAGGATATAATGAACTAATGTCCATACATTAAAACATTCAAAACCACACAACAAACCACACCAATGACCACGTAATGTCAATAGTTCTACCGGTTCTAAGTAATCCCATTAAATCTAAAAAACAACAAAACTAACGGGTCCTAATCATCCCTCCTCACTGCCTTGATTCCACGATCACGCCTTATTCTTTACCTGCATCGATTAAAAGTGATGCATCAACATTTGGTAAACCAAACGCCAGTGAGATTGATCCTCCTAACAACAAGCTATCAAAAAGTTTAAAAGCAATTTTTAATAACCAAGACAACATGAAGAATTAATTAAGACCAATTAAAACTTCCCAACAACAAAATAGCAATTCCACACCCAGAAAAGCTAAACTACAGCAGGAATAGTAAACATTTTCTCAGAATGAATAGTACCCATTTTCACAGCATGAATGGTAAACATGCTTTCACGCATGAATAGTAAATATTTTCTCGAATGAATAGTAAACATTTTCTCGTAATGAATAAAACATCCAAATTCACCAAGAAGGGCACATGAACACCAATCAAGCTTTCAAGGCATAACAACACAAATCCATGGGTTTTAACGACCACAAGTTTAGCAAACCCTAGCTAAAGTTTCACAAGTGACCCATAGAATTCTCAAGAACCCACAAAAATCACAATCACCAAATCAAGCATAAGAACTCACAATCAAAGCTTAACAAGGCACAACAAGCACAAATCCATGGTTTTCTTACTACCACAGCTTCAAGAACACTAGATAAAGCTTCACAAGCTTAGAAAACACCTCCATTGCTTTAACCAAAAATTGAAACCAACCAAAAGAAATTAAACTCCCAAGCCCCCCACACTAGCTTAAATGATAACCTTTGGTCCCAACTCACCTTAGAATAGATGGATCTAAGCTTAGATGGACTCCCAAGCTCAAGAAGATCTCTCCTACCCCTCCAAACCCACAGCCAAACCCTAGCTTCTGCCCACTCTTTTTCCAAGCTCCACAAGCTTACACCCCTTGATCTCAAAGATCCAAGCTTCTCACAAGCTCACCAAGCCTTTCTTTGTTCCTCTCTTTCTTTTTAGCTCACAAGCTCAAGAACTCTCCCACACTTAGAAGAAAATGGCGTGCTCAAGGAGAAGAAGAAAAAGAAGCCAAATTGATTTTTGCCCCTTCCATTGGAGAAAAACCCCACAACTTCCAGAACGATTTATGACACTCCGAGAACATATCTAAATTAATTATTTCAACTCCATAATTAATTTTTCTAGACTTTTCTAAGGTTCATAAACTCAAAGAATTTCCAAATTAATTAAATTAATTAATTTTCCCGAACACTTGCTGCTATATTTAGAGTGGTAATTATATTTACCTCATCTGAGCCTCAGGCATTTGATTTTACCTTAATTTCGCTTTTTATAGAATATTTATAGAGGTAATTTTAATTACCCCATCCGTTCGAGGAATTTGATTTTCCTGGACATTCAACTTTCCCTTTTTCTAAGGGACGCTTAGAGAGATAATTATAATTACTCTCATCCGAGTATGCATTTATTTTTCTGGACTTTTGTGACTTTCGCTCTTTTTAAAGAAATGTTTATAGAGGTAATTTTAATTACCTCATCCGAGACGTAAGTATTTGATTTTCCCGGACTTTCTTACTTTCGCCTTTCTTAAGAAACGTTTAGATAGGTAATTTTTATTACCTCATCCAAGCTGAGACAATTGATTTTCCGGGCCTTTCATTGCTTTTTCTTTAAGGGACGCTTGGAGAGGTAATTATAATTCTCATCCCGATCCGAAAGCATTTGATTTTTCAGACATTCTTACTTTCATTTTTCGTTAATGACGCTTAGAGGGTTATTTTAATTACCTCAAGGTTTAGGCATTTGATTTTCTTGGCTTTCATACTTTCATTTTTCTTTTTAAGGACGCTGAAAGAGGTAATTATAAAATTCGATCCCAGCTTTAGGCATTTGAGTTTCTGGGCCTTCTTACTTTCATTTTTTTTTATGACATTTAGAGAGGTAATTATCATTACCTCATCCTGTTTAGAGGCATTTGATTTTCTCTGGCTTTTCCTTTCGCTTTTTCTTTAAGGGACATTTAGAGATGTAATTATAATTTCCTCATCTGAGCTTCGAGGCATTTGATTTTCTGGACATTCTTACTTTCATATTTCTTAAGGGACATTTAGAGAGATAATTATAATTACATCATCTGAGCTTTAGGGATTTGATTTTCCGGACTTTCATTCTTTTGTTTTTTCTAGGGACGCTAGAGAGGTAATTATAATTACCTCATCTCAGTTTAGGTATTCTATTTTCCGGCTTCCTTAATTTCGCTCTTCCTTAAGGATGTTTAGAGAGGTAATTATATATACCTCATCCTTAGTAGGATTTGATATTCTAGACATTCTTACTTTCGCTCTTTTTATGGGGACGCTTAGATAGGTAATTATAATTACTCTCATCCAAGCCAAGGCATTTGATTTTCCGGACTTTCTTACTTTCGCTCTTTTCCTTATGAAAGTTTTTTTATAGTAATTATAATTACCTCATCCGAGTTTGCTTTCATTTATTTCTCTGGACTTTTGTCACTTTCGTTTTTTTAACTAATGTTTATAGAGGTAATTTTAACTACTCTCATCCTAGTTTTAGGCATTTGATTTTCCAGACTTTCTTACTTTTGTTTTTCTTTTAAGAACGCTAGAGAGGTAATTTTGATTACCTCATCCCAGCTTTAAGCATTTGATTTTCTGGCTTCTTATCATTCCTTTTTTAAGGGAAGTTTAGAGAGTAATTTTAATTACCTCTTCTACGTGTTAAGCAATTTATTTTCCGTGACTTTTCACGCTTGTTTTTCTTGAAGGACATTTAAAGAGGTAATTATAATTACCTCAACCCGTAGAGACATTTGATTTTCTGGACTTTCTTACTTTTCGCTTTTTATTTAAGGGACGCTATAGAGGTATTTTTAAGCACTCATCCTATTTGAGACAATAGATTTTCCAGGCCTTCTTACTCTCTCTTTCTCTTTATAGGGATATTTAGAGAGGTAATTATAATTATCTAATCCCTGTTTATAGCATTTGATTTTCCTGGACTTTCTTACTTTCGCTTTTATCTAAGGGACTTTAGAGAGGTAATATAATTACCTCATCCTGTTTATAGCATTTGATTTTCCGGGCCTTCTTACTTTCGCTTTTTTTAGGGACATTTAGAGATGGAATTATAATTAATCTCATCCAGTCTAGGCATTTGATTTTCCCGGAGTTTCTTACTTTCGTTGTTCTTATGGAAGTTTAGAGAGGTAATTTGAATTACCTCATCCAAGCCGTAGGCATTTGATTTTCCGCGCATTCTTACTTTCGCTCTTCTTAAGGGAAGTTTAGAGAGGTAATTATAGTTACCTCATCCTAGTTAGGCATTTGATTTTCCGGACTTTCTTACTTTCGCTCTTCTTAAGGAAGTTTATAGAGGTAACTATAATTACTTAATCCTTGTCTAGGCTTTGATTTTCGGGCTTTTTACTTTCTTTATCTTTTTTTATGGGACGCTTTGAGAGGTAATATTATAATTACCTCATCCCAGCCGAGGCATTAGATTTTTTGGACTTTCCTACTTTCGCTTTTCTCAGGGGACGCTAGAGAGGTAATTATAATTACCTCATCCCACCTGGAGGCATTTGATTTTCCGGACTTTCTTACTTCTTGTTCTTTTTTATGAAAGTTTAGAGAGGTAATTATAATTACCTCATCCAGTCAAGGCATTTGATATTCTGGACTTTCTTACTTTCGCTCTTTTTAAGTGGATTATTAGAGAGGTAATGATAATTACCTCATCCGAGCCAAAGCATTTGATTTTCAGGACTTTCTTACTTCGCTTTTTCTTAAGGAAGTTTATACAGTAATTATAATTACCTCATCCGGCCAAGGTATTTGATTTTCTCGGGCTTTTACTTTCTATTTCATTATGAACGTTTAGAGAGGTAATTTTAATTACCCTCATCCCGAGCTTAGGCATTTGAATTTCCAAGCTTTTTTTGCTTCGTTTCTTCCTTAAGGGATGTTAAAAGAGGTAATTATAATAACCTCATAAGAGCTGAGGCATTTGATTTTCGGGCTTTTACTTTTGCTTTTCCTTAGGATATTTAGAGAGGTAATTAAAATTACCTCATTTGGAGCTGAGGCATTTGATTTTCCTGACTTTCTTACTTTCGCTTTTTAAGGGGATGTTTAGAGAGTTAAATTTAATTATCTCATCCTAGTTTATATGTATATATTTTCTCGGACTTTCTTACTTTTGTTCTTCTTTATGGGTAGCTTATAGAGATAATTATAATTACCTAATCCGAGCTTAAGGCATTTGACCCTTCTTGGACTTACTTTAGTTTCGCTTCTTTTTTAAGGTATGTTTATAGAGGAAATTTTAATTACCTCATCCTAGCTTAGATATTTGATTTTCTGGACTTTCTTACTTTCGCTCTTCTTCTTTAAGGACGCTTAGAGAGGTAAATTTAATTACCTCATCCTGACTTAGAACAATTTTATTTTCTGGTTTTTCACTTTCGCTCTTCTTTTTAAGGAAGTTTAGAGAGGTAATTTTAAATACCTCATACGTGTTTCAGGCATTGGATTTTCTGTAACTTACTTACTTTCGCTTAACTTTAAGGGACGTTAAAGATGTAATTATAATTACTCTCATCCTGTTTAGGCAATTAATTTTCCAGAGTTTTTACGCTTGTTTTTTCTTTTTAAAGGAAGTTTATAGAGGTAATTATAATTACCTCATATGTTTTATATGCTTGATATTTCGGACTTTTCTTACTTTCGCTTTTTTTAAGAGACATTTATAGAGGTAATTTTAATTACCTCATCCCGAGTTTGAGGCATTTGATTTTCTGGACTTTCTTACATTTCGCTCTCTTCTTTAATCGAAGTTTATAGAGGTAATTATAATTACCTCATCTGAGTTTTAGGCATTTGATTTTCCGGACTTTTACTTTCATTCTTTTTTATGGATTGTTTATATAGGAAATTTTAATAACCTCATCCAAGCCTTAGGCATTTGATTTTCCCTGACATTCTTAATTTCCGCTTTTCTTTTAGGGGATGTTTAGAGAGGTAATTATAATTACCTCATCCGAGTCGAGGGAATTTGATTTTCCGGACTTTCATACTTTCGCTTTTCTTAAGGACGCTAGAGAGGTATTTATAATTACCTAATCCGAAAGCTGAGGCATTTGATTTTCCCCGACTTCTTACTTCTTTCGTCCCCATGAAAGTTTAGAGAGGTAATTATAATTACTCATCCGGATTAGGCATTTCATATATTCTAGACTTTTTTTACTTTCGCTTTTTGATGATTTAGAGAGGTAATTATAATTACCTCATCCAAGCCAAGGCATTTAATTTTCCCAGACTTTCTTACTTTCGTTGTTCTTTATGGAGTTTAGAGAGGTAATTATAATTACCTCATCCAAGTTTTGAGGCATTTGATTTTCCATGCATTCTTACTTTCGTTGTTCTTTACGGAAGTTTAGAATGTAATTATAATTATTCCTCATCCCAGCCAGGCATTTGATTTCTGACTTTCATTTTCGCTTCTTTCTTTAAGAGAGTTTATAGAGGTAATTATAATTACTCTCATCCCGAGCTTTAGGCATTTGATTTTTTGCTTGTTTTTTACTTTGATTTGCTTTCTACACTTTTTCTTTGAACATCTCAAAGCAGTTGTGTTTATCCACCTCCTTTGAATACACTTCCACACTTCGATTCACTCTTATCTCAGATCCCGATGGTTCATAACTCTGCTTTTAGGTTAATCAGCTTGAAAATGGCCAAATCCTTGTCAATGAAAAACCATTGATTCTTCATATTCACATCAGTAGTGTTTGTTTAAGCTTCCATATGCTCCTTTCTTGCTACAACGCCCCTTGTTCACCATTAGAAACCCTATGAGATTCTTAGAACCAACAGAACCACGGGATAAGCTTATAATGCTTTTTTTCTTACTTTGATTTGCTTCTACACCTTTCTTGAACATCTCAAAGCAGTTGTGTTTACTCACCTCCCTTTGAATACACTTCCACACTTTGATTCACTCTTATCTCGTATCCCGATTGTTCATAACTCTGTTTTTAGGTGAATCAGCTTAAAAATGGCCAAATCCTTGTCAATGAAACCATTGATTCTTCATATTCACATCATTAGTGTTGTTTAAGCCTCCTTATGTGTCTTCTTGCTACAACACCTCTTATTCACCATTAGAAACTCCTATGAGATTCTTAGAACTAATAGAACTGTGGGATAAGTTATAATGCTTGTTTCTTACTTTGATTTGCTTTTAGACCTTCCTTGAACATCTCAAAGCAGTTGTAAGAGATTCACCTCCTTAGACTACAGTCCACACTCTCGATTCACCTTATTTGTATCCCCGATGGTTCAGAACTCCTGTTTTTAGGTGAAGCAGCTTGAAAATGGCCAAATCCTTGTCAATGAAACCATTGATTCTTCATATTCACATCAATAAGTGTTGTTAGCTCTATATGTGCTTCTTGCTACAACGCCTCTTATTCACCATTACAAACTCCTATGAGATTAGGAGAACTAACAAAACTATGGGATAAGCTTATAATGCTTGTTTCTTACACCTTTCTTGAACATCTCAAAGCAGTTGTAAGAGATTCACCTTCTTTAACTACACTTCCACACTTCGATTCACTCTTATTTGTATCCTAATGGTTCGGAACTCTGTTTTAGGTGAATCAGCTTGAAATGGCCAAATCCTTGTCAATGAAACCATTGATTCATCATATTCACATCAATATGTGCTGTTTAAGCTCCATATGTGTCTTCTTGCTACAACGCCTTTGTTCACCATTAGGAACTTATATGAGATTCTTAGAACTAACAGAACTATGGGATAAGTTATAATGCTTGCTTTCTTACTTTTTATTTGCTTCTACACCTTTCTTGAACATCTTAAAGCAGTTGTAAGAGATTCACCCCCTTTGAAAACACTTCCACAGATGATTTACTTTATTTGTATCCCGATGGTTCAAACTCGCTTTTAGGTGAATCAGCTTGAAATGGCCAAATCCTTCTCAATGAAAACCATTGATTCTTCATATTCACATCAATAGGTGTTGTTTAAGCTCTATATGTATCTTCTACTACACAACACCCCTATATTCACCATTAGAAACTCTTATGAGATTCTTAGAACTAAATAGGACTATGGGATAGCTATAATGCTTGTTTCTTACTTTGATTTGCTTTATACCTTTCTTAAATATCTCAAAGCAGTTACAAGAGATTCACCTCTTGACTACTGCTCCACACTCTCGATTCACTTTATTTGTATCCCGATGGTTCAAAACTGCTTTTAGGTGAATCAGCCTTTGAAAATGGCCAAATCCTTGTCAATGAAAACCATTGATTCTTCATATTCAGATCTATAGGTGTTGTTTAAGCCTCTATATGTGTCTTCTTGCTACAACGAACCTTATTCACCATTAGAAACTCTTATGAGATTCTTAGAACTAACAAAACTATGGGATAAGTTATAAAGCTTGTTTTTACTTTGATTTGCTTCTACACCTTCCTGAACATCTCAAAGCAATTGTAAGAGATTCACCTTCTGACTACACTTCCACACTTCGATTCACTCTTATTTGTATCCCGATGGTTCAAAAAACCCTGCTTTAGGTGAATCAGCTTGAAAATGGCTAAATCCTTGTCAATGATACCATTGACTAATCATATTCACATTTATAGGTGTTGCTTAAGCCTCTATACGTGTCTTCTTGCTACAACGCCTTATTCACCATTAGAAACTCTTATGACATTCTTAGAACTAACACAACCACGGGATAAGTTTATAATCCTTGTTCCTTACCTTGATTTGCTTCTACACCTTTCCTAAACATCTCAAAACAGTTACAAGAGTTTCACCTTCTTTGACAACACTTCCACACCTCGATTCATTCTTATTTGTATCTTAATGGTTCAAAAACCCCTTTTTAGGTGAATCAGCTTGAAAATGGCCAAATCCTTGTCAATGACAACCATTGATTCATCATATTCACATCAATAGGTGTTGTTTAAGCCTCCATATGTGTCTTCTTGTTACAACGCCCTTATTCACCATTAGAAACTCCTACGAGATTCTTAGAACCTATAGAACTATGAGATAAGCTATAAATGCTTGTTTCTTACTTTGATTTGCTTTCTACACCTTTCTTGAACATCTCAAAGCAGTTGTAAGAGATTCACCTCCTTTGAATACACTTCTCACTTCGATTCAGCTCTTATTTGTATCTTGATGGTTCACAACTCTGTTTTTAGGTGAATCAGCTTGAAAATGGCCAAATCCCTTGTCAATGAAAACCATTGATTCTTCATATTCACATCAATAGGTGTTGTTTGCTTCCATATGTGTCTTCTTGCTACAACGCCCCTTGTTCACTATTAGAAACTCCTATGAGATTCTTAGAGCTAACGGAATCCATAGGATAAGATATAATGGTTGCTTTCTTACTTTAATTTGCTTTTAGACCTTCCTTGAACATCTCAAAGCAGTTGTAAGAGATTCTCCTCCTTTGACTACAGTTCCACACTTCGATTCACTCTTATTTATATCCCGATGGTTCAGAACTCCGCTTTTAGGTGAATCAGCTTGAAAATAGCCAAATCCTAGTCAATGAAACCATTGATTCTTCATATTCATATCAATATATGTTGTTTAAGCCTCCATATGTGTCTTCTTGCTACAACGCCCTTATTCACCATTAGAAACCGCTATGAGATTCTTAGAACCAACAGAACTATGGGATAGTTTATAATGCTTGTTTGTTACTTTGATTTGCTTCTACACCTTCCTTGAACATCTCAAAGCAACTTGTAAGAGATTCACTTCCTTTGACTACTGCTCCACACTTCGATTCACTTTATTTGTATCCCGATGGTCCAAAAACTCTGTTTTTAGGTGAATCAGCTTGAAAATGGCCAAATCCTTGTCAATGAAACCATTGATTCTTCATATTCATATCAATAGGTGTTGCTTTGCCTCCATATGTCTCTTCTTGCTACAACGCCCCTTATTCACCATTAGAAACTCCTATGAGATTCTTAGAACTAACAAAACTATGGGATAAGCTATAATGCTTGTTTCTTACTTTGATTTGCTTCTACACCTTCCTTGAACATCTCAAAGCAGTTGTAAGAGCATCACCTCCTTTGACTACTATTCCACACTTCGATTCACTTTATTTGTATCCTGATGGTTCAAAACTCTGTTTTTAGGTGAATCAGCTTGAAAATGGCCAAATCCTTGTCAATGAAACCATTGATTCTTCATATTCACATCAATACGCGCTGTTTAAGCCCCATATGTTTCTGATTTCTACAACGCCCCTTATTCACCATTAGAAACTCCTATGAGATTCTTAGAACCTATAGAACTATGAGATAAGCTATAATGCTTGTTTCTTACATTGATTTGCTTTCTTACACCTTTCTTGAACATCTCAAAGCAGTTGTAAGAGATTCACCTCCTTTGAATACACTTCCTCACTTCGATTCAAATTTTATTTGTATCTTGATGGTTCATAACTCTGCTTTTAGGTGAATCAGCTTAAAAAATGGCCAAATCCTTGTCAATGTAACCATTGATTCATCATATTCACATCAATATGTGGTTGCTTCCATATGTGTCTTCTTGCTACAACGCCTCTTGTTCACCATTAGAAACTCATATGAGATTCTTAGAACTAAAAGAACTATGGATAAGTTTATAATGCTTGTTTCTTACTTTGATTTGCTTTCTACACCTTTCTTGAACGTCTCAAAGCAGTTGTAAGAGATTCACCTTCTTTGACTTACACTTCCACACTTCGATTCACTCTTATTTGTATCCCGATGGTTCGTAACTCTGCTTTAGGTGAATCAGCTTGAAAATGGCCAAATCCTTGTCAATGTAAACCATTGATTCATCATATTCACATCAATATGTGTTGTTAGCCTCCATATGTGTCTTCTGCTACAACGCCTTTGTTCACCATTAGAAACTCATATGAGATTCTTAGAACTAATGTAATCTATGGGATAAGTTATAATGCTTGTTTCTTACTTTTATTTCCTTCTACACCTTTCTTGAACATCTCAAAGCAGTTGTAAGAGATTCACCTCCTTTGAATACACTTCCATACTTCGATTCACTCTTATTTGTATCTTGATGGTTCATAACTCTGTTTTTAGGTGAATCAGCTTGAAAATGGCCAAATCCTTGTCAATGAAAACCATTGATTCTTCATATTCACATCAATAGGTGTTGTTTAAGCTCCATATGTGTCTTCTTGCTACAACGCCCTTGTTCACCATTAGAAACTCCTATGAGATTCTTAGAGCTAACAGAACTATAGGATAAGATATAATGGTTGTTTCTTACTTTAATTTGCTTCTAGACCTTCCTTGAACATCTTAAAGCAGTTGTAAGAGATTCTCCTCCTTTGACTACAGTTCCACACTTCGATTCACTTTTTTTTTTATCCCGATGGTTTAGAACTCAGCTTTTAGGTGAATCAGCTTGAAAATAGCCAAATCCTAGTCAATGAAACCATTGGGTCTTCATATGCACACCAATAGGAGTTGTTTAAGCGTCCATACTTGTCCACTTCCTAAAACGCCCCTTATTCACCATTAGAAACTGCTATGAGATTCTTAGAACTAACAGAACTATGGGATAAGCTATAATGCTTGTTTCTTACTTTGATTTGCTTCTACACCTTCCTTGAACATCTCAAAGCAGTTGTAAGAGATTCACCTCCTTTGACTACTGTTCCACACTTCGATTCACTTTATTTGTATCCTGATGGTTCAATACTGCTTTTAGGTGAATCAGCTTGAAAATGGCCAAATCCTTGTCAATGAAAAACCATTGATTCTTCATATTCATATCAATAGATGTTTAAGGCTCTATATGTGTCTTCTTGCTACAACGCCCCTTATTCACCATTAGCAACTCATATGCGATTCTTAGAACTAGCAAAAACAGCGCTAAGCTATAATGCTTGTTTCTTACATTGATTTGCTTATACACCTTTATTGAACATCTCAAAGCAGTTGTGAGAGCTTCACCTCTTTCGACTACACTTCCACACTTCCGATTCACTCTTATTTGTATCCCGATGCTCGTAACTCTGCTTTTAGGTGAATCAGCTTGAAAATGGCCAAATCCTTGTCAATGTAACCATAGATTCATCATATTCACATCAATATGTGTTGTTTAAGCCTCCATATGTGTCTTCTTGCTACAACGCCTCTTGTTCACCATTAGAAACTCATATGAGATTCTTAGAACTAAAGTAATCTATGGGATAAGTTATAATGCTTGTTTCTCTTTTTCCTTCTTACACCTTCCTTGAACATCTCAAAGCAGTTTTAAGAGATTCACCTCCTTTGACTATAGTTCCACACTTCGATTTACTCTTATTTGTATCCTGATGGTTCAAAACTCTGTTTTTAGGTGAATTAGCTTGAAAATGGCCAAATCCTTGTCAATGAAACCATTGATTCTTCATATTCACATCAATAGGTGTTGTTTAAGCCTCTATATGTGTCTTCTTGCTACAACGCCCCTTATTCACCATTAGAAACTCCTATGAGATTCTTAGAGCTAACAGAACTATAGGATAAGATATAATGGTTGTTTCTTACTTTAATTTGCTTCTAGACCTTCCTTGAACATCTCAAAGCAGTTGTAAGAGATTCTCCTCCTTTGACTACAGTTCCACACTTCGATTCACTCTTATTTATATCCTGATGGTTCGAACTCGCTTTTAGGTGAATCAGCTTGAAATAGCCAAATCCTAGTCAATGAAACCATTGATTCTTCATATTCATATCAATATATGTTGTTTAAGCCTCCATATGTGTCTTCTTGCTACAACATCCCTTATTCACCATTAGAAACTCCTATGAGATTCTTAGAACTAACAGAACTATGGGATAAGTTATAATGCTTGTTTCTTACTTTGATTTTCTTCTACACCTTCCTTGAACATCTCAAAGCAGTTGTAAGAGATTCACCTCCTTTGACTACTGTTCCACACTTCGATTCACCTTATTTGTATCCTGATGGTTCAAAACTCTGTTTTTAGGTGAATCAGCTTGAAAATGGCCAAATCCTTGTCAATGAAACTATTGATTCTTCATGTTCATATCAATAGGTGCTGTTTAGTCTCTATATGTGTCTTCTTGCTACAACGCCCTTATTCACCATTAGAAACTCAGATGAGATTCTTAGAACTAACAACACTATGGGATAAGCTATAATGCTTGTGTCTTACATTGACTTGCTTCTACACCTTTTTTGAACATCTCAAAGCAATTGTAAGAGAGTCACCTTCGTTGACTACACTTCCACACTTCGATTCACTGTTATTTGTGTCCTTATGTTTCAGAACTCGGTTTTGAGGTGAGTCAGCTTGAAAATGGCCAAATCCTTGTCAATGTAAACCATTGATTCATCATATTCACATCAATATGTGTTGTTTAGCCTCCATATGTGTCTTCTTGCTACAACGCCCCTTGTTCACCATTAGAAACTCATATGAGATTCTTAGAACTAATAGAACCATGGATAAGTTATAATGCTAGTTTCTTACTTTTATTTCCTTCTAGACCTTCCTTGAACATCTCAAAGCAGTTGTAAGAGATTCACCTCCTTTGACTATAATTCCACACTTCGAGTTACTCTTATTTGTATCTTGATGGTTCATAACTCTGTTTTTAGGTGAATCAGCTTGAAAATGGCCAAATCCTTGTCAATGAAACCATTGATTCTTCATATTCACATCAATAGGTGTTGTTTAAGCCTCTATATGTGTCTTCTTTCTACAACGCCCCTTATTCACCATTAGAAACTCCTATGAGATTCTTAGAACTAACAGAACTATGGGATAAGCTATAATGCTTGTTTCTTACTTTGATTTGCTTCTACACCTTTCTTGAACATCTCAAAGCAGTTGTAAGAGATTCACCTTCTTTGACTACACTTCCACACTTCGATTCACTCTTATTTATATCCTGATGGTTCAGAACTCAGTTTTTAGGTGAATCAGCTTGAAAATAGCCAAATCCTAGTCAATGAAACCATTGATTCTTCATATTCATATCAATAGATGTTGTTTAAGCCTCCATATGTGTCTTCTTGCTACAACGTCCCTTATTCACCATTAGAAACTCCTATGAGATTCTTAGAACTAACAGAACTATGGGATAAGCTATAATGCTTGTTTCTTACTTTGATTTGCTTCTACACCTTCCTTGAACATCTCAAAGCAGTTGTAAGAGATTCACCTCCTTTGACTACTGTTCCACACTTCGATTCACTTTATTTGAATCCTGATGGTTCAAAACTCTATTTTTAGGTGAATCAGCTTGAAAATGGCCAAATCCTTGTCAATGAAACCATTGATTCTTCATATTCATATAAATAGGTGTTGTTTAAGCCTCTATATGTGTCTTCTTGCTACAACGCCCCTTATTCACCATTAGAAACTCCTATGAGATTCTTAGAACTAACAAAACTATGGGATAAGCTATAATGCTTGTTTCTTACTTTGATTTGCTTCTACACCTTCCTTGAACATCTCAAAGTAGTTGTAAGAGATTCACCTCCTTTGACTACTGTTCCACACTTCGATTCACTTTATTTGTATCCTGATGGTTCAAAACTCTGTTTTTAGGTGAATCAGCTTGAAAATGGCCAAATCCTTGTCAATGAAACCATTGATTCTTCATATTCACATCAATATGTGTTGTTTAAGCCTCCATATGTGTCTTCTTGCTACAACGCCCCTTATTCACCATTAGAAACTCGTATGAGATTCTTAGAACTAACAAAACTATGGGATAAGCTATAATGCTTGTTTCTTACATTGATTTGCTTCTACACCTTTCTTGAACATCTCAAAGCAGTTATAAGAGATTCACCTCTTTCGACTACACTTCCACACTTCCGATTCACTCTTATTTCTATCCCGATGCTTCGGAACTCCTTTTAGGTGAATCAGCTTGAAAATGGCCAAATCCTTGTCACTTTTACCATTGATTCATCATATTCACATCAATATGTGTTGTTCCATAAGTTTTCTTCTACAACGCCTCTTGTTCACCATTAGAAACTCATATGAGATTCTTAGAACTAACAGAACTATGGGATAAGTTATAATGCTTGTTTCTTACTTTTATTTCCTTCTACACCTTTCTTGAACATCTCAAATCAGTTGTAAGAGATTCACCACCTTTGACAATAGTTCCACACTTCGATTCAAACTTATATATAACCTGAAGGTTCATACCTCTGTTATTAGGTTAATCAGTTTGAAAATGGCCATATCCTTGCCAATGATCCCATTGATTCTTCATATTCACATCAATAGGTGTTGTTTGCCTCCATATGTGTCTTCTCTACAACGCCCTTGTTCACCATTAGAAACTCCTATGAGATTCTTAGAGCTAACAGAACTATAGGATAAGATATAATGGTTGTTTCTTACTTTAATTTGCTTCTAGACCTTCCTTGAACATCTCAAAGCAGTTGTAAGAGATTCTCCTCCTTTGACTACAGTTCCACACTTCGATTCACTCTTATTTATATCCTGATGGTTCAGAACTCAGTTTTTAGGTGAATCAGCTTGAAAATAGCCAAATCCTAGTCAATGAAACCATTGATTCTTCATATTCATATCAATAGATGTTGTTTAAGCCTCCATATGTGTCTTCTTGCTACAACGTCCCTTATTCACCATTAGAAATTCCTATGAGATTCTTAGAACTAACAGAACCATGGGATAAGGTCCAATGCTTCTTTCTTACTTTGATTTTCTTCCACACCTTCCTTGAACATCTCAAAGCAAGTTGTAAGAGATTCACCTCCTTTGACTACGCTTTCACACTTCGATTCACCTTATTTGTATCCTCGATGGTTCAAAACTCTGCTTTTAGGTGAATCAGCTTGAAAATGGCCAAATCCTTGTCAATGAAACCATTGATTCTTCATATTCATATCAATAGGTGTTGTTTAAGCCTCTATATGTGTCTTCTTGCTACAACGCCTTATTCACCATTAGAAACTCGTATGAGATTCTTAGAACTAACAAAACTATGGGATAAGCTTATAATGCTTGTTTCTTATATTGATTTGCTTCTACACCTTTTTTGAACATCTCAAAGCAGTTGTAAGAGATTCACCTTCTTGACTACACTTCCACACTTCGATTCACTCTTATTTGTATCCCGATGGTTCAGAACTCGCTTTTAGGTGAATCAGCTTGAAAATGGCCAAATCCTTGTCAATGTTAACCATTGATTCATCATATTCACATCAATATGTGTTGTTTAAGCCTCCATATGTGTCTTCTTGCTACAACGCCTTGTTCACCATTAGAAACTCATATGAGATTCTTAGAACCAACAGAACTATGGGATAAGTTATAATGCTTGTTTCTTACTTTTATTTCCTTCTACACCATTCTTGACCAGCTCAATGCAGTTGTAAGAGAATCACCCCCATTGACTATAGTTCCGCACTTCGATTCAGTCTTATTTGTATCTTGATGGTTCATAACTCTGTTTTTAGGTGAATCAGCTTGAGAATGGCCAAATCCTTGTCAATGAAACCATTGATTCGTCATATTCACATCAATATGTTTTGTTGAATCAGCCATATGTGTCTTCTTTCTACAACTGCCCTTGATCACGATGAGAAACTCCTATGAGATTCTTAGAGCTAACAGAACTATAGGATAAGATATAATGGTTGTTTCTTACTTTAATTTGCTTCTAGACCTTCCTTGAACATCTCAAAGCAGTTGTAAGAGATTCTCCTCCTTTGACTACAGTTCCACACTTCGATTCACTCTCATTTATATCCTGATGGTTCAGAACTCTGCTTCTAGGTGAATCAGCTTGAAAATAGCCAAATCCTAGTCAATGAAACCATTGATACTTCATATTCATATCAATATATGTTGTTTAGGACTCCATATGGGTCTTCTTGCTACAACATCCCTTATTCACCATTAGAAATTCCTATGAGATTCTTAGAACTAACAGAACTATGGGATAAGTTATAATGCTTGTTTCTTACTTTGATTTTCTTCTACACCTTCCTTGAACATCTCAAAGCAGTTGTAAGAGATTCACCTCCTTTGACTACTGTTCCACACTTCGATTCACTTTATTTGTATCCTGATGGTTCAAAACTCTGTTTTTAGGTGAATCAGCTTGAAAATGGCCAAATCCTTGTCAATGAAACCATTGATTCTTCATATTCATATCAATAGGTGTTGTTTAAGCCTCTATATGTGTCTTCTTGCTACAACGCCCCTTATTCACCATTAGAAACTCGGATGAGATTCTTAGAACTAACAACACTCTGGGCTAAGCTATAGTGCTTGTTTCTTATATTGATTTGCTTCTACACCTTTTTTGAACATCTCAAAGCAGTTGTAAGAGATTCACCTCCTTTGACTACAGTTCCACACTTCGATTCACTCTTATTTGTATCCTGATGGTTCAGAACTCTGTTTTTAGGTGAATCAGCTTGAAAATGGCCAAATCCTTGTCAATGAAACCATTGATTCTTCATATTCATATCAATAGGTGTTGTTTAAGCCTCTATATGTGTCTTCTTGCTACAACGCTCTTTATTCACCATTAGAAACTCCTATGAGATTATTAGAACTAACAAAACTATGGGATAAGTTATAATGCTTGTTTCTTACATTGATTTGCTTCTACACCTTTCTTGAACATCTCAAAGCAGTTGTAAGAGATTCACATTCTTTGACTACACTTCCACACTTCGATTCACTCTGATTTGTATCTTGATGGTTCAAAAACTCTGTTTTTAGGTGAATCAGCTTGAAAATGGCCAAATCCTTGTCAATGATACCATTGATTCATCATATTCACATCAATAGGTGTTGTTTAAGCCTCCATATGTGTCTTCTTGCTACACGCCTTTGTTCACCATTAGAAACTCATATGAGATTCTTAGAACTAACAGAACTATGGGATAAGTTATAATGCTTGTTTCTTACTTTTTATTTCCTTCTACACCTTTCTTGAACATCTCAAAGCAGTTGTAAGAGATTCACCTCCTTTGACTATAGTTCCACACTTCGATTCAGTCTTATTTGTATCTTGATGGTTCATAACTCTCGTTTTAGGGGCGTCTGCTTGAAAATGGCCGAACCCGTATCTATGAGACCATTGAATCTTCATATTCACATCACTAGGGTGTTTTAGCCTCCATATGTGTCTTCTTGCTACAACGCCCCTTGTTCACCATTAGAAACTCCTATGAGATTCTTAGAGCTAACAGAACTATAGGATAAGATATAATGGTTGTTTCTTACTTTAATTTGCTTCTAGACCTTCCTTGAACATCTCAAAGCAGTTGTAAGAGATTCTCCTCCTTTGACTACAGTTCCACACTTCGATTCACTCTTATTTATATCCTGATGGTTCAGAACTCAGTTTTTAGGTGAATCAGCTTGAAAATAGCCAAATCCTAGTCAATGAAACCATTGATTCTTCATATTCATATCAATATATGTTGTTTAAGCCTCCATATGTGTCTTCTTGCTACAACGCCCCTTATTCACCATTAGAAACTCCTATGAGATTCTTAGAACTAACAAAACTATGGGATAAGCTATAATGCTTGTTTCTTACTTTGATTTGCTTCTACACCTTCCTTGAACATCTCAAAGTAGTTGTAAGAGATTCACCTCCTTTGACTACTGTTCCACACTTCGATTCACTTTATTTGTATCCTGATGGTTCAAAACTCTGTTTTTAGGTGAATCAGCTTGAAAATGGCCAAATCCTTGTCAATGAAACCATTGATTCTTCATATTCACATCAATATGTGTTGTTTAAGCCTCCATATGTGTCTTCTTGCTACAACGCCCCTTATTCACCATTAGAAACTCGTATGAGATTCTTAGAACTAACAAAACTATGGGATAAGCTATAATGCTTGTTTCTTACATTGATTTGCTTCTACACCTTTCTTGAACATCTCAAAGCAGTTGTAAGAGATTCACCTTCTTTGACTACACTTCCACACTTCGATTCACTCTTATTTCTATCCTGATGGTTCACAACTCTGTTTTTAGGTGAATCAGCTTGAAAATGGCCAAATCCTTGTCAATGAAACCATTGATTCTTCATATTCACATCAATAGGTGTTGTTTAAGCCTCCATATGTGTCTTCTTGCTACAACGCCCATTATTCACCATTAGAAACTCTTATGAGATTCTTAGAACTAACAAAACTATGGGATAAGCTATAATGCTTGTTTCTTACTTTGATTTGCTTTTACACTTTCTTTGAACATCTCAAAGCAGTTGTAAGAGCTTCACCTCCTTGACTATAGTTCCACACTTCGATTCAATCTTATTTGTATCTTGATGGTTCATAATTCTGCTTTTAGGTGAATCAGCTTGAAAATGGCCAAATCCTTGTCAATGAAACCATTGATTCTTCATATTCACGTCAATAGTTGTTGTTTAAGCCTCCATATGTGTCGCCTTGCTACAACCCCCTTGAAACACCATTAGAAACTCCTATGAGATTCTTAGAGCTAACAGAACTATAAGATAAGATATAATGGTTGTTTCTTACTTTAATTTGCTTCTAGACCTTCCTTGAACATCTCAAAGCAGTTGTAAGAGATTCTCCACCTTCGACTACAGTTCCACACTTCGATTCACTCTGATTTATATCCCGATGGTTCAGAACTCGCTTTTAGGTGAATCAGCTTGAAAATAGCCAAATCCTAGTCAATGAAAACCATTGATTCTTCATATTCATATCAATATATGTTGTTTAAGCCTCCATATGTGTCTTCTTACAACATCCCTTATTCACCATTAGAAATTCCTATGAGATTCTTAGAACTAACAGAACTATGGGATAAGTTATAATGCTTGTTTCTTACTTTGATTTTCTTCTACACCTTCCTTGAACATCTCAAAGCAGTTGTAAGAGATTCACCTCCTTTGACTACTGTTCCACACTTCGATTCACCTTATTTGTATCCTGATGGTTCAAAACTCTGTTTTTAGGTGAATCAGCTTGAAAATGGCCAAATCCTTGTCAATGAAACCATTGATTCTTCATATTCATATCAATAGGTGTTGTTTAAGCCTCTATATGTGTCTTCTTGCTACAACGCCCCTTATTCACCATTAGAAACTCGTATGAGATTCTTAGAACTAACAAAACTATGGGATAAGCTATAATGCTTGTTTCTTATATTGATTTGCTTCTACACCTTTTTTGAACATCTCAAAGCAGTTGTAAGAGATTCACCTTCTTTGACTACACTTCCACACTTCGATTCACTCTTATTTGTATCCTGATGGTTCAGAACTCTGTTTTTAGGTGAATCAGCTTGAAAATGGCCAAATCCTTGTCAATGAAACCATTGATTCTTCATATTCATATCAATAGGTGATGTTTAAGCCTCTATATGTGTCTTCTTGCTACAACGCCCCTTATTCACCATTAGAAACTCGTATGAGATTCTTAGAACTAACAAAACTATGGGATAAGCTATAATGCTTGTTTCTTACATTGATTTGCTTCTACACCTTTCTTGAACATCTCAAAGCAGTTGTAAGAGATTCACCTTCTTTGACTACACTTCCACACTTCGATTCACTCTTATTTGTATCCTGATGGTTCAGAACTCTGTTTTTAGGTGAATCAGCTTGAAAATGGCCAAATCCTTGTCAATGTAACCATTGATTCATCATATTCACATCAATATGTGTTGTTTAAGCCTCCATATGTGTCTTCTTGCTACAACGCCCCTTGTTCACCATTAGAAACTCATATGAGATTCTTAGAACTAACAGAACTATGGGATAAGTTATAATGCTTGTTTCTTACTTTTATTTCCTTCTACACCTTTCTTGAACATCTCAAAGCAGTTGTAAGAGATTCACCTCCTTTGACTATAGTTCCACACTTCGATTCAGTCTTATTTGTATCTTGATGGTTCATAACTCTGTTTTTAGGTGAATCAGCTTGAAAATGGCCAAATCCTTGTCAATGAAACCATTGATTCTTCATATTCACATCAATAGGGGGTTTGTAAGCCTCCATATGTGTCTTCTTGCTACAACGCCCCTTGTTCACCATTAGAAACTCCTATGAGATTCTTAGAGCTAACAGAACTATAGGATAAGATATAATGGTTGTTTCTTACTTTAATTTGCTTCTAGACCTTCCTTGAACATCTCAAAGCAGTTGTAAGAGATTCTCCTCCTTTGACTACAGTTCCACACTTCGATTCACTCTTATTTATATCCTGATGGTTCAGAACTCAGTTTTTAGGTGAATCAGCTTGAAAATAGCCAAATCCTAGTCAATGAAACCATTGATTCTTCATATTCATATCAATATATGTTGTTTAAGCCTCCATATGTGTCTTCTTGCTACAACATCCCTTATTCACCATTAGAAACTCCTATGAGATTCTTAGAACTAACAGAACTATGGGATAAGTTATAATGCTTGTTTCTTACTTTGATTTTCTTCTACACCTTCCTTGAACATCTCAAAGCAGTTGTAAGAGATTCACCTCCTTTGACTACTGTTCCACACTTCGATTCACCTTATTTGTATCCTGATGGTTCAAAACTCTGTTTTTAGGTGAATCAGCTTGAAAATGGCCAAATCCTTGTCAATGAAACCATTGATTCTTCATATTCATATCAATAGGTGTTGTTTAAGCCTCTATATGTGTCTTCTTGCTACAACGCCCCTTATTCACCATTAGAAACTCGTATGAGATTCTTAGAACTAACAAAACTATGGGATAAGCTATAATGCTTGTTTCTTATATTGATTTGCTTCTACACCTTTTTTGAACATCTCAAAGCAGTTGTAAGAGATTCACCTTCTTCGACTACACTTCCACACTTCGATTCACTCTTATTTGTATCCCGATGGTTCTAACTCTGCTTTTAGGTGAATCAGCTTGAAAATGGCCAAATCCTTGTCAATGTAACCATTGATTCATCGTATTCACATCAATATGTGTTGTTTAAGCCTCCATATGTGTCTTCTTGCTACAACGCCCTTGTTCACCATTAGAAACTCCTATGCGATTCTTAGAACTAAAAGAACTATGGGATAAGTTATAATGCTTGTTTCTTACTTTTATTTCCTTCTACACCTTTCTTGAACATCTCAAAGCAGTTGTAAGAGATTCACCTCCTTTGACTATAGTTCCACACTTCGATTCACTCTTTTTTGTATCCTGATGGTTCGTACCGCTGTTTTTCGGTGAATCAGCTTGAAAATGGCCAAATCCTTGTAATGAAAACCATTGATTCTTCATATTCACATCAATAGGTGTTGTTTAAGCCTCCATATGTGTCTTCTTGCTACAACGCCCCTTGTTCACCATTAGAAACTCCTATGAGATTCTTAGAGCTAACAGAACTATAGGATAAGATATAATGGTTGTTTCTTACTTTAATTTGCTTCTAGACCTTCCTTGAACATCTCAAAGCAGTTGTAAGAGATTCTCCTCCTTGACTACAGTTCCACACTTCGATTCACTCTTATTTATATCCCGATGGTTCGGAACTCGCTTTTTAGGTGAATCAGCTTGAAAATAGCCAAATCCTAGTCAATGAAAACCATTGATTCTTCATATTCATATCAATATATGTTGTTTAAGCCTCCATATGTGTCTTCTTGCTACAACATCCCTTATTCACCATTAGAAACTCCTATGAGATTCTTAGAACTAACAGAACTATGGGATAAGTTATAATGCTTGTTTCTTACTTTGATTTTCTTCTACACCTTCCTTGAACATCTCAAAGCAGTTGTAAGAGATTCACCTCCTTTGACTACTGTTCCACACTTCGATTCACCTTATTTGTATCCTGATGGTTCAAAACTCTGTTTTTAGGTGAATCAGCTTGAAAATGGCCAAATCCTTGTCAATGAAACCATTGATTCTTCATATTCATATCAATAGGTGTTAGCTTAACTATATGTGTCTTCTTGCTACAACGCCCCTTATTCACCATTAGAAACTCGTATGAGATTCTTAGAACTAACAAAACTATGGGATAAGCTATAATGCTTGTTTCTTATATTGATTTACTTCTACACCTTTTTTGAACATCTCAAAGCTGTTGTAAGAGATTCACCTTCTTTGACTACACTTCCACACTTCGATTCACTCTTATTTGTATCCTGATGGTTCAGAACTCTGTTTTTAGGTGAATCAGCTTGAAAATGGCCAAATCCTTGTCAATGTAACCATTGATTCATCATATTCACATCAATATGTGTTGTTTAAGCCTCCATATGTGTCTTCTTGCTACAACCCCCCTAATTCACCATTAGAAACTCTTATGAGATTCTTAGAACTAACAGAACTATGGGATAAGTTATAATGCTTGTTTCTTACTTTTATTTCCTTCTACACCTTTCTTGAACATCTCAAAGCAATTGTAAGAGATTCACCTCCTTGACTATAGTTCCACACTTCGATTCACTCTTATTTGTATCTTGATGGTTCATAACTCTGCTTTTAGGTGAATCACTTGAAAATGGCCAAATCCTTGTCAATGAAACCATTGATTCTTCATATTCACATCAATAGGTGTTGTTTAAGCCTCCATAGGTGTCTTCATGCTACAACGCCCTTGTTCACCATTAGAAACTCCTATGAGATTCTTAGAGCTAACAGAACTATAGGATAAGATATAATGGTTGTTTCTTACTTTAATTTGCTTCTAGACCTTCCTTGAACATCTCAAAGCAGTTGTAAGAGATTCTCCTCCTTGACTACAGTTCCACACTTCGATTCACTCTTATTTATATCCTGATGGTTCAGAACTCAGTTTTTAGGTGAATCAGCTTGAAAATAGCCAAATCCTAGTCAATGAAACCATTGATTCTTCATATTCATATCAATATATGTTGTTTAAGCCTCCATATATGTCTTCTTGCTACAACGTCCCTTATTCACCATTAGAAACTGCTATGAGATTCTTAGAACTAACAGAACTATGGGATAAGCTATAATGCTTGTTTCTTACTTTGATTTGCTTCTACACCTTCCTTGAACATCTCAAAGCAGTTGTAAGAGATTCACCTCCTTTGACTACTGTTCCACACTTCGATTCACCTTATTTGTATCCTGATGGTTCAAAACTCTGTTTTTAGGTGAATCAGCTTGAAAATGGCCAAATCCTTGTCAATGAAACCATTGATTCTTCATATTCATATCAATAGGTGTTGTTTAAGCCTCTATATGTGTCTTCTTGCTACAACGCCCCTTATTCACCATTAGAAACTCGTATGAGATTCTTAGAACTAACAAAACTATGGGATAAGCTATAATGCTTGTTTCTTATATTGATTTGCTTCTACACCTTTTTTGAACATCTCAAAGCAGTTGTAAGAGATTCACCTTCTTTGACTACACTTCCACACTTCGATTCACTCTTATTTGTATCCTGATGGTTCAGAACTCTGTTTTTAGGTGAATCAGCTTGAAAATGGCCAAATCCTTGTCAATGTAACCATTGATTCATCATATTCACATCAATATGTGTTGTTTAAGCCTCCATATGTGTCTTCTTGCTACAACGCCCCTTGTTCACCATTAGAAACTCATATGAGATTCTTAGAACTAACAGAACTATGGGATAAGTTATAATGCTTGTTTCTTACTTTTTATTTCCCTACACCTTTCTTGAACATCTCAAAGCAGGTTTAAGAGATTCACCTCCTTTGACTATCGTTCCACACTTCGATTCACTCTTATTTGTATCCTGATGGTTCAGAACTCTGCTTTTAGGTGAATCAGCTTGAAAATGGCCAAATCCTTGTCAATGAAACCATTGATTCTTCATATTCACATCAATAGGTGTTGTTTAAGCCTCCATATGTGTCTTCTTGCTACAACACCCCTTGTTCACCATTAGAAACTCCTATGAGATTATTAAAACTAACAAAACTATGGGATAAGCTATAATGCTTCTTTCTTACCTTGATTTGCTTCTACACCTTCCTTGAACATCTCAAAACAGTTGTAAGAGATTTGCCTGCTCTGACTACAGTTCCACACTTCGATTCACTCTTATTTATATCCTGATGGTTCAGAACTCAGTTTTTAGGTGAATCAGCTTGAAAATAGCCAAATCCTAGTCAATGAAACCATTGATTCTTCATATTCATATCAATATATGTTGTTTAAGCCTCCATATGTGTCTTCTTGCTACAACGCCCCTTATTCACCATTAGAAACTCCTATGAGATTCTTAGAACTAACAGAACTATGGGATAAGCTATAATGCTTGTTTCTTACTTTGATTTGCTTCTACACCTTCCTTGAACATCTCAAAGCAGTTGTAAGAGATTCACCTCCGTTCGCTACAGTTCCACACTTCGATTCACCTTATTTGTATCCTGATGGTTCAGAACTCTGTTTTTAGGTGAATCAGCTTGAAAATGGCCAAATCCTTGTCAATGAAACCATTGATTCTTCATATTCATATCAATAGGTGTTGTTTAAGCCTCTATATGTGTCTTCTTGCTACAACGCTCTTTATTCACCATTAGAAACTCGGATGAGATTCTCGGAACTAACAAAACTATGGGATAAGCTATAATGCTTGTTTCTTATATTGATTTGCTTCTACACCTTTTTTGAACATCTCAAAGCAGTTGTAAGAGATTCACCTTCTTTGACTACACTTCCACACTTCGATTCACTCTTATTTGTATCCTGATGGTTCAGAACTCTGTTTTTAGGTGAATCAGCTTGAAAATGGCCAAATCCTTGTCAATGTAACCATTGATTCATCATATTCACATCAATATGTGTTGTTTAAGCCTCCATATGTGTCTTCTTGGTACAACGCCCCTTATTCACCATTAGAAACTCTAATGAGATTCTTAGAACTAACAGAACTATGGCATAAGCTATAATGCTTGTTTCTTACTTTGATTTGCTTCTAGACCTTCCTTGAATATCTCAAAGCAGTTGTAAGAGATTCACCTCCTTTGACTATAGTTCCACACTTCGATTCACTCTTATTTGTATTTTGATGGTTCAGAACACTGGTTTTAGGTGAATCAGCTTGAAAATGGTCAAACCCTTGTCAATGAAACCATTGATTCTTCATATTCACATCAATAGGTGTTGCTTAAGCCTCTATATGTGTCTTCTTGTTACAAATTCCAAGTTTACCATTAGAAACTCCTATAAGATTCTTAGAGCTAACAGAACTATAGGATAAGATATAATGGTTGTTTCTACTTTAATTTGCTTCTAGACCTTCCTTGAACATCTCAAAGCAGTTGTAAGAGATTCTCCTCCTTTGACTACAGTTCCACACTTCGATTCACTCTTATTTATATCCTGATGGTTCAGAACTCAGTTTTTAGGTGAATCAGCTTGAAAATAGCCAAATCCTAGTCAATGAAACCATTGATTCTTCATATTCATATCAATATATGTTGTTTAAGCCTCCATATGTGTCTTCTTGCTACAACGTCCCTTATTCACCATTAGAAACTCCTATGAGATTCTTAAAACTAACAGAACTATGAGATAAGCTATAATGCTTGTTTCTTACTTTGATTTACTTCTACACCTTCCTTGAACATCTCAAAGCAGTTGTAAGAGATTCACCTCCTTTGACTACAGTTCCACACTTTGATTCACCTTATTTGTATCCTGATGGTTCAAAACTCTGTTTTTAGGTGAATCATCTTGAAAATGGCCAAATCCTTGTCAATGAAACCATTGATTCTTCATATTCATATCAATAGGTGTTGTTTAAGCCTCTATATGTGTCTTCTTGCTACAACGCCCCTTATTCACCATTAGAAACTCCTATGAGATTATTAGAACTAACAAAACTATGGGATAAGCTATAATGCTTGTTTCTTACATTGATTTGCTTCTACACCTTTTTTGAACATCTCAAAGCAGTTGTAAGAGATTCACCTTCTTTGACTACAGTTCCACACTTCGATTCACTCTTATTTGTATCCTGATGGTTCAGAACTCTGTTTTTAGGTGAATCAGCTTGAAAATAGCCAAATCCTTGTCAATGATACCATTGATTCATCATATTCACATCAATAGGTGTTGTTTAAGCCTCTATATGTGTCTTCTTGCTACAACGCTCCTTATTCACCATTAGAAACTCCTATGAGATTCTTAGAACTAACAGAACTATGGGATAAGCTATAATGCTTGTTTCTTACTTTTATTTCCTTCTACACCTTTCTTGAACATCTCAAAGCAGTTGTAAGAGATTCACCTCCTTTGACTATAGTTCCACACTTCGATTCAATCTTATTTGTATCTTGATGGTTCATAACTCTGTTTTTAGGTGAATCAGCTTGAAAATGGCCAAATCCTTGTCAATGAAACCATTGATTCTTCATATTCACATCAATAGGTGTTGTTTAAGCCTCCATATGTGTCTTCTTGCTACAACGCCCCTTGTTCACCATTAGAAACTCCTATGAGATTCTTAGAGCTAACAGAACTATAGGATAAGATATAATGGTTGTTTCTTACTTTAATTTGCTTCTAGACCTTCCTTGAACATCTCAAAGCAGTTGTAAGAGATTCTCCTCCTTTGACTACAGTTCCACACTTCGATTCACTCTTATTTATATCCTGATGGTTCAGAACTCAGTTTTTAGGTGAATCAGCTTGAAAATAGCCAAATCCTAGTCAATGAAACCATTGATTCTTCATATTCACATCAATAGGTGTTGTTTAAGCCTCCATATGTGTCTTCTTGCAACAACGCCCCTTATTCACCATTAGAAACCCCTATGAGATTCCTAGAACTAACAGAACTATGAGATAAGTTATAATGCTTGTTTCTTACTTTGATTTGCTTCTACACCTTTCTTGAACATCTCAAAGTAGTTGTAAGAGATTCACCACCTTTGACTACTGCTCCACACTTCGATTCACTTTATTTGTATCCCGATGGTTCAAAACTCGCTTTTAGGTGAATCAGCTTGAAAATGGCCAAATCCTTGTCAATGAAACCATTGATTCTTCATATTCATATCAATAGGTGTTTAAGCCTCTATATGTGTCTTCTTGCTACAACGCCCCTTATTCACCATTAGAAACTCCTATGAGATTCTTAGAACTAACAAAACTATGGGATAAGCTATAATGCTTGTTTCTTACATTGATTTGCTTCTACACCTTTCTTGAACATCTCAAAGCAGTTGTAAGAGATTCACCTTCTTTGACTACACTTCCACAATTCGATTCACTCTTATTTGTATCCTGATGCTTCAGAACTCTGTTTTTAGGTGAATCAGCTTGAAAATGGCCAAATCCTTGTCAATGTAACCATTGATTCATCATATTCACATCAATATGTGTTGTTTAAGCCTCCATATGTGTCTTCTTGCTACAACGCCCCTTGTTCACCATTAGAAACTCATATGAGATTCTTAGAACTAACAGAACTATGAGATAAGTTATAATGCTTGTTTCTTACTTTTATTTCCTTCTACACCTTTCTTGAACATCTCAAAGCAGTTGTAAGAGATTCACCTCCTTTGACTATAGTTCCACACTTCGATTCACTCTTATTTGTATTTTGATGGTTCAGAACTCTGTTTTTAGGTGAATCAGCTTGAAAATTGCCAAACCCTTGTCAATGAAACCATTGATTCTTCATATTCACATCAATAGGTGTTGTTTAAGCCTCTATATGTGTCTTCTTGCTACAACTCCTAAATTCACCATTAGAAACTCCTATGAGATTCTTAGAGCTAACAGAACTATAGGATAAGATATAATGGTTGTTTCTTACTTTAATTTGCTTCTAGACCTTCCTTGAACATCTCAAAACTTAGTAAGAGATTCTCCTCGCTTGACTACACTTCCACACTTCGATTCACTCTTATTTATATCCTGATGGTTCAGAACTCAGTTTTTAGGTGAATCAGCTTGAAAATAGCCAAATCCTAGTCAATGAAACCATTGATTCTTCATATTCATATCAATAGATGTTGTTTAAGCCTCCATATGTGTCTTCTTGCTACAACGCCCCTTATTCACCATTAGAAACTCCTATGAGATTCTTAGAACTAACAGAACTATGGGATAAGCTATAATGCTTGTTTCTTACTTTGATTTGCTTCTACACCTTCCTTGAACATCTCAAAGCAGTTGTAAGAGATTCACCTCCTTTGACTACAGTTCCACACTTCGATTCACCTTATTTGTATCCTGATGGTTCAAAACTCTGTTTTTAGGTGAATCAGCTTGAAAATGGCCAAATCCTTGTCAATGAAACCATTGATTCTTCATATTCATATCAATAGGTGTTGTTTAAGCCTCTATATGTGTCTTCTTGCTACAACGCCCCTTATTCACCATTAGAAACTCGTATGAGATTCTTAGAACTAACAAAACTATGGGATAAGCTATAATGCTTGTTTCTTACATTGATTTGCTTCTATACCTTTCTTGAACATCTCAAAGCAGTTGTAAGAGATTCACCTTCTTTGACTACACTTCCACACTTCGATTCATTCTTATTTGTATCCTGATGCTTCAGAACTCTGTTTTTAGGTGAATCAGCTTGAAAATGGCCAAATCCTTGTCAATGTAACCATTGATTCATCATATTCACATCAATATGTGTTGTTTAAGCCTCCATATGTGTCTTCTTGCTACAACGCCCCTTGTTCACGATTAGAAACTCATATGAGATTCTTAGAACTAACAGAACTATGAGATAAGTTATAATGCTTGTTTCTTACTTTTATTTCCTTCTACACCTTTCTTGAACATCTCAAAGCAGTTGTAAGAGATTCACCTCCTTTGACTATAGTTCCACACATCGATTCAATCTTATTTGTATCCTGATGGTTCAGAACTCTGTTTTTAGGTGAATCAGCTTGAAAATGGCCAAATCCTTGTCAATGAAACCATTGATTCTTCATATTCACATCAATAGGTATTGTTTAAGCCTCTATATGTGTCTTCTTGCAACGCCTTGTTCACCATTAGAAACTCCTATGAGATTCTTAGAGCTAACAGAACTATAGGATAAGATATAATGGTTGTTTCTTACTTTAATTTGCTTCTAGACCTTCCTTGAACATCTCAAAGCAGTTGTAAGAGATTCTCCTCCTTTGACTACAGTTCCACACTTCGATTCACTCTTATTTATATCCCGATGGTTCGGAACTCAGTTTTTAGGTGAATCAGCTTGAAAATAGCCAAATCCTAGTCAATGAAACCATTGATTCTTCATATTCATATCAATATATGTTGTTTAAGCCTCCATATGTGTCTTCTTGCTACAACGTCCCTTATTCACCATTAGAAACTGCTATGAGATTCTTAGAACTAACAGAACTATGGGATAAGCTATAATGCTTGTTTCTTACTTTGATTTGCTTCTACACCTTCCTTGAACATCTCAAAGCAGTTGTAAGAGATTCACCTCCTTTGACTACTGTTCCACACTTCGATTCACCTTATTTGTATCCTGATGGTTCAAAACTCTGTTTTTAGGTGAATCAGCTTGAAAATGGCCAAATCCTTGTCAATGAAACCATTGATTCTTCATATTCATATCAATAGGTGTTGTTTAAGCCTCTATATGTGTCTTCTTGCTACAACGCCCCTTATTCACCATTAGAAACTCGTATGAGATTCTTAGAACTAACAAAACTATGGGATAAGCTATAATGCTTGTTTCTTATATTGATTTGCTTCTACACCTTTTTTGAACATCTCAAAGCAGTTGTAAGAGATTCACCTTCTTTGACTACACTTCCACACTTCGATTCACTCTTATTTGTATCCTGATGGTTCAGAACTCTGTTTTTAGGTGAATCAGCTTGAAAATGGCCAAATCCTTGTCAATGTAACCATTGATTCATCATATTCACATCAATATGTGTTGTTTAAGCCTCCATATGTGTCTTCTTGCTACAACGCCCCTTGTTCACCATTAGAAACTCATATGAGATTCTTAGAACTAACAGAACTATGGGATAAGTTATAATGCTTGTTTCTTACTTTTATTTCCTTCTACACCTTTCTTGAACATCTCAAAGCAGTTGTAAGAGATTCACCTCCTTTGACTATAGTTCCACACTTCGATTGAGTTTTGTTTGTATCTTGATGGTTCATAACTCTGTTTTTAGGTGAATCAGCTTGAAAATGGCCAAATCCTTGTCAATGAAACCATTGATTCTTCATATTCACATCAATAGGTGTTGTTTAAGCCTCCATATGTGTCTTCTTGCTACAACGCCCCTTGTTCACCATTAGAAACTCCTATGAGATTCTTAGAGCTAACAGAACTATAGGATAAGATATAATGGTTGTTTCTTACTTTAATTTGCTTCTAGACCTTCCTTGAACATCTCAAAGCAGTTGTAAGAGATTCTCCTCCTTTGACTACAGTTCCACACTTCGATTCACTCTTATTTATATCCTGATGGTTCAGAACTCAGTTTTTAGGTGAATCAGCTTGAAAATAGCCAAATCCTAGTCAATGAAACCATTGATTCTTCATATTCATATCAATAGATGTTGTTTAAGCCTCCATATGTGTCTTCTTGCTACAACGTCCCTTATTCACCATTAGAAACTCCTATGAGATTCTTAGAACTAACAGAACTATGGGATAAGCTATAATGCTTGTTTCTTACTTTGATTTACTTCTACACCTTCCTTGAACATCTCAAAGCAGTTGTAAGAGATTCACCTCCTTTGACTACAGTTCCACACTTTGATTCACCTTATTTGTATCCTGATGGTTCAAAACTCTGTTTTTAGGTGAATCATCTTGAAAATGGCCAAATCCTTGTCAATGAAACCATTGATTCTTCATATTCATATCAATAGGTGTTGTTTAAGCCTCTATATGTGTCTTCTTGCTACAACGCCCCTTATTCACCATTAGAAACTCCTATGAGATTCTTAGAACTAACAAAACTATGGGATAAGCTATAATGCTTGTTTCTTACATTGATTTGCTTCTACACCTTTCTTGAACATCTCAAAGCAGTTGTAAGAGATTCACCTTCTTTGACTACACTTCCACACTTCGATTCACTCTTATTTGTATCCTGATGGTTCAGAACTCTGTTTTTAGGTGAATCAGCTTGAAAATGGCCAAATCCTTGTCAATGTAACCATTGATTCATCATATTCACATCAATATGTGTTGTTTAAGCCTCCATATGTGTCTTCTTGCTACAACTCGCAAATTTACCATTAGAAACTCCAATGAGATTCTCAGACCTAACAAAACTATGAGATAAGTTATAATGCTTGTTTCTTACTTTTATTTCCTTCTACACCTTTCTTGAACATCTCAAAGCAGTTGTAAGAGATTCACCTCCTTTGACTATAGTTCCACACTTCGATTCAGTCTTATTTGTATCTTGATGGTTCATAACTCCCTTTTAGGTCAATCAGCTTGAAAATGGCCAAATCCTTGTCAATGAAACCATTGATTCTTCATATTCACATCAATAGGTGTTTAAGCCTCCATATGTGTCTTCGTGCTACAACGCCCCTTGTTCACCATTAGAAACTCCTATGAGATTCTTAGAGCTAACAGAACTATAGGATAAGATATAATGGTTGTTTCTTACTTTAATTTGCTTCTAGACCTTCCTTGAACATCTCAAAGCAGTTGTAAGAGATTCTCCACCTTGACTACAGCTTCCACACTTCGATTCACTCTTATTTATATCCCGATGGTTCGGAACTCGCTTTTAGGTGAATCAGCTTGAAAATAGCCAAATCCTAGTCAATGAAACCATTGATTCTTCATATTCATATCAATATATGTTGTTTAAGCCTCCATATGTGTCTTCTTGCTACAACGCCCCTTATTCACCATTAGAAACCCCTATGAGATTCTTCGAACTAACAGAACTATGGGATAAGCTTATAATGCTTGTTTCTTACTTTGATTTGCTTCTACACCTTCCTTGAACATCTCAAAGCAGCTTGTAAGAGATTCACCTCCTTGACTACTGTTCCACACTTCGATTCACCTTATTTGTATCCCGATGGTTCAAAACTCTGCTTTTAGGTGAATCTGCTTGAAAATGGCCAAATCCTTGTCAATGAAACCATTGATTCTTCATATTCATATCAATAGGTGTTTTTAAGCCTCTATATGTGTCTTCTTGCTACAACGCCTTATTCACCATTAGAAACTCGTATGAGCTTCTTAGAACTAACAAAACTATGGGATAAGCTATAATGCTTGTTTCTTACATTGATTTGCTTCTATACCTTTCTTGAACATCTCAAAGCAGTTGTAAGAGATTCACCTTCTTTGACTACACTTCCACACTTCGATTCATTCTTATTTGTATCCTGATGCTTCAGAACTCTGTTTTTAGGTGAATCAGCTTGAAAATGGCCAAATCCTTGTCAATGTAACCATTGATTCATCATATTCACATCAATATGTGTTGTTTAAGCCTCCATATGTGTCTTCTTGCTACAACGCCCCTTGTTCACCATTAGAAACTCATATGAGATTCTTAGAACTAACAGAACTATGAGATAAGTTATAATGCTTGTTTCTTACTTTTATTTCCTTCTACACCTTTCTTGAACATCTCAAAGCAGTTGTAAGAGATTCACCTCCTTTGACTATAGTTCCACACTTCGATTCAGTCTTATTTGTATCTTGATGGTTCATAACTCTGTTTTTAGGTGAATCAGCTTGAAAATGGCCAAATCCTTGTCAATGAAACCATTGATTCTTCATATTCACATCAATAGGTGTTGTTTAAGCCTCCATATGTGTCTTCTTTCTACAACGCCCCTTGTTCACAATTATAAACACCTGTGAGATTCTTTGAACTAACAGAACTATGGGATAAGCTATAATGCTTGTTTCTTACTTTGATTTGCTTCTACACCTTCCTTGAACATCTCAAAGCAGTTACAAGAGATTCACCTTGTTTGACTACACTTCCACACTTCGATTCACTCTTATTTATATCCTGATGGTTCAGAACTCAGTTTTTAGGTGAATCAGCTTGAAAATAGCCAAATCCTAGTCAATGAAACCATTGATTCTTCATATTCATATCAATAGATGTTGTTTAAGCCTCCATATGTGTCTTCTTGCTACAACGTCCCTTATTCACCATTAGAAACTCCTATGAGATTCTTAGAACTAACAGAACTATGGGATAAGCTATAATGCTTGTTTCTTACATTGATTTGCTTCTACACCTTTCTTGAACATCTCAAAGCAGTTGTAAGAGATTCACCTTCTTTGACTACACTTCCACACTTCGATTCACCTTATTTGTATCCTGATGGTTCAAAACTCTGTTTTTAGGTGAATCAGCTTGAAAATGGCCAAATCCTTGTCAATGAAAACCATTGATTCTTCATATTCATATCCATAGGTGTTGTTTAAGCCTCTATATGTGTCTTTGCTACAACGCCTCTATTCACCATTGGAAACTCGTATGAGATTCTTAGAACTAACAAAACTATGGGATAAGCTATAATGCTTGTTTCTTACATTGATTTGCTTCTACACCTTTTTTGAACATCTCAAAGCAGTTGTAAGAGATTCAACTCCATTGAATACACTTCAACACTCCTATTCACTCTCATTTGTATCCTGATGGTTCAGAACTCTGTTTTTAGGTGAATCAGCTTGAAAATGGCCAAATCCTTGTCAATGAAACCATTGATTCTTCATATTCACATCAATATGTGGTGTTTCATCCTCCATATGTGTCTTCTTGCTACAACTCCCAAATTCACCATTAGAAACTCCTATGAGATTCTTAGAACTAACAGAACTATGGGATAAGCTATAATGCTTGTTTCTTACTTTGATTTGCTTCTAGACCTTCCTTGAACATCTCAAAGCAGTTGTAAGAGATTCACCTCCTTTGACTATAGTTCCACACTTCGATTCACTCTTATTTGTATCCTGATGGTTCAGAACTCTGTTTTTAGGTGAATCAGCTTGAAAATGGCCAAATCCTTGTCAATGAAACCATTGATTCTTCATATTCACATCAATAGGTGTTGTTTAAGCCTCCATATGTGTCTTCTTGCTACAACGCCCCTTATTCACCATTAGAAACTCCTATGAGATTCTTTGAACTAACAGAACTATGGGATAAGCTATAATGCTTGTTTCTTACTTTGATTTGCTTCTACACCTTCCTTGAACATCTCAAAGCAGTTACAAGAGATCCACCTTGTTTGACTGCACTTCCACACTTCGATTCACTCTTATTTATATTCGATGGTTCAGAACTCAGTTTTTAGGTGAATCAGCTTAAAATAGCCAAATCCTAGTCAATGAAACCATTGATTCTTCATATTCATATCAATAGATGTTGTTTAAGCCTCCATATGTGTCTTCTTGCTACAACGTCCCTTATTCACCATTAGAAACTCCTATGAGATTCTTAGAACTAACAGAACTATGGGATAAGTTATAATGCTTGTTTCTTACTTTGATTTTCTTCTACACCTTCCTTGAACATCTCAAAGCAGTTGTAAGAGATTCACCTCCTTTGACTACTGTTCCACACTTCGATTCACCTTATTTGTATCCTGATGGTTCAAAACTCTGTTTTTAGGTGAATCAGCTTGAAAATGGCCAAATCCTTGTCAATGAAACCATTGATTCTTCATATTCATATCAATAGGTGTTGTTTAAGCCTCTATATGTGTCTTCTTGCTACAACGCCCCTTATTCACCATTAGAAACTCTTATGAGATTCTTAGAACTAACAGAACTATGGGATAAGCTATAATGCTTGTTTCTTACTTTGATTTGCTTCTACACCTTTTTTGAACATCTCAAAGCAGTTGTAAGAGATTCACCTTCTTTGACTACACTTCCACACTTCGATTCACTTTTATTTGTATCCTGATGGTTCAGAACTCTGTTTTTAGGTGAATCAGCTTGAAAATGGCCAAATCCTTGTCAATGATACCATCGATTCATCATATTCACATCTATAGGTGTTGTTTAAGCCTCTATATGTGTCTTCTTGCTACAACGCCCCTTATTCACCATTAGAAACTCTTATGAGATTCTTAGAACTAACAGAACTATGGGATAAGCTATAATGCTTGTTTCTTACTTTGATTTGCTTCTAGACCTTCCTTGAACATCTCAAAGCAGTTGTAAGAGATTCACCTCCTTTGACTATAGTTCCACACTTCGATTCACTCTTATTTGTATTTTGATGGTTCAGAACTCTGTTTAATGTGAATTAGGTTGAAAATGGGCAAATCCTCGTCAATGAAACCATTGATTCTTCATATTCACATCAATAGGTGTTGTTTAAGCCTCCATATGTGTCTTCTTGCTACAACGCCCTTGTTTCACCATTAGAAACTCCTATGAGATTCTTAGAGCTAACAGAACTATAGGATAAGATATAATGGTTGTTTCTTACTTTAATTTGCTTCTAGACCTTCCTTGAACATCTCAAAGCAGTTAAGAGATTCTCCTCCTCGACTACAGTTCCACACTTCGATTCACTCTTATTTATATCCCGATGGTTCAGAACTCAGCTTTTAGGTGAATCAGCTTGAAAATAGCCAAATCCTAGTCAATGAAACCATTGATTCTTCATATTCATATCAATAGATGTTGTTTAAGCCTCCATATGTGTCTTTGCTACAACGCCCTTATTCACCATTAGAAACCCTATGAGATTCTTAGAACTAACAGAACTATGGGATAAGCTATAATGCTTGTTTCTTACTTTGATTTGCTTTCTACACCTTCCTTGAACATCTCAAAGCAGCTTGTAAGAGATTCACCTCCTTTGACTACTGCTCCACACTTCGATTCACTTTATTTGTATCTCGATGGTTCAAAACTCGCTTTTAGGTGAATCAGCTTGAAAATGGCCAAATCCTTGTCAATGAAAACCATTGATTCTTCATATTCATATCAATAGGTGTTGTTTCTATATGTGTCTTCTTGCTACAACGCCTCTTATTCACCATTAGAAACTCCTATGAGATTCTTAGAACTAACAAAACTATGGGATAAGCTTATAATGCTTGTTTCTTACATTGATTTGCTTCTACACCTTTCTTGAACATCTCAAAGCAGTTGTAAGAGATACACCTTCTTTGACTACACTTCCACACTTCGATTCACTCTTATTTGTATCCCGATGGTTCGGAACTGCTTTTAGGTGAATCAGCTTGAAAATGGCCAAATCCTTGTCAATGTAACCATTGATTCATCATATTCACATCAATATGTGTTGTTTAGCCTCCATATGTGTCTTCTTGCTACAACGCCTTGTTCACCATTAGAAACTCATATGAGATTCTTAGAACTAATGGAACCATGAGGATAAGTTATAATGCTAGTTTCTTACTTTTATTTCCTTCTACACCTTTTTTGAACATCTCAAAGCAGTTGTAAGAGATTCACCTCCTTTGACTACAGTTCCACACTTCGATTCACTCTTATTTGTATCCTGATGGTTCAGAACTCTGCTTTTAGGTGAATCAGCTTGAAAATGGCCAAATCCTTGTCAATGAAACCATTGATTCTTCATATTCACATCAATAGGTGTTGTTTAAGCCTCCATATGTGTCTTCTTGCTACAACGCCCCTTGTTCACCATTAGAAACTCCTATGAGATTATTAGAACTAACAGAACTATGGGATAAGCTATAATGGTTGTTTCTTACTTTAATTTGCTTCTAGACCTTCCTTGAACATCTCAAAGCAGTTGTAAGAGATTCTCCTCCTTTGACTACAGTTCCACACTTCGATTCACTCTTATTTATATCCTGATGGTTCAGAACTCAGTTTTTAGGTGAATCAGCTTGAAAATAGCCAAATCCTAGTCAATGAAACCATTGATTCTTCATATTCATATCAATATATGTTGTTTAAGCCTCCATATGTGTCTTCTTGCTACAACATCCCTTATTCACCATTAGAAACTCCTATGAGATTCTTAGAACTAACAGAACTATGGGATAAGTTATAATGCTTGTTTCTTACTTTGATTTTCTTCTACACCTTCCTTGAACATCTCAAAGCAGTTGTAAGAGATTCACCTCTTTGACTACTGCTCCACACTTCGATTCACCTTATTTGTATCCCGATGGTTCAAAACTCTGCTTTTAGGTGAATCAGCTTGAAAATGGCCAAATCCTTGTCAATGAAACCATTGATTCTTCATATTCATATCAATAGGTGTCTTAGCTCTATATGTGTCTTCTTGCTACAACGCCTCTTATTCACCATTAGAAACTCTATGAGATTCTTAGAACTAACAAAACTATGGGATAAGCTTATAATGCTTGTTTCTTATATTGATTTGCTTCTACACCTTTTTTGAACATCTCAAAGCAGTTGTAAGAGATTCACCTTCTTTGACTACACTTCCACACTTCGATTCACTTTTATTTGTATCCTGATGGTTCAGAACTCTGTTTTTAGGTGAATCAGCTTGAAAATGGCCAAATCCTTGTCAATGTAAACCATTGATTCATCATATTCACATCAATATGTGTTGTTTAAGCCTCTATATGTGTCTTCTTGCTACAACGCCCCTTATTCACCATTAGAAACTCGTATGAGAGGTGTAGAACTAACAGAACTATGGGATAAGCTATAATGCTTGTTTCTTACTTTGATTTGCTTCTAGACCTTCCTTGAACATCTCAAAGCAGTTGTAAGAGATTCACCTCCTTTGACTATAGTTCCACACTTCGATTCACTCTTATTTGTATCGTGATGGTTCAGAACTCTTTTTTTAGGTGAATCAGCTTGAAAATGGCCAAATCCTTGTCAATGAAACCATTGATTCTTCATATTCACATCAATAGGTGTTGTTTAAGCCTCTATATGTGTCTTCTTGCTACAACGCCCCTTATTCACCATTAGAAACTCCTATGAGATTTTTAGAACTAACAGAACTATGGGATAAGATATAATGGTTGTTTCTTACTTTAATTTGCTTCTAGACCTTCCTTGAACATCTTAAAGCAGTTGTAAGAGATTCTCCTCCTTTGACTACAGTTCCACACTTCGATTCACTCTTATTTATATCCTGATGGTTCAGAACTCAGTTTTTAGGTGAATCAGCTTGTAAATAGCCAAATCCTAGTCAATGAAACCATTGATTCTTCATATTCATATCAATAGATGTTTAAGGCTCTATATGTGTCTTCTTGCTACAATGCCCCTTATTCACCATTAGAAACGCCCAAATCAAAGCAGTTTATGGGATAAGCTATAATGCTTCTTTCTTACTTTGATTTGCTTCTAGACCTTCCTTGAACATCTCAAAGCAGTTGTAAGAGATTCACCTCCTTTGACTATAGTTCCACACTTCGATTCACTCTTATTTGTATCTTCATGGTTCAGAACTCTGTTTTTAGGTGAATCAGCTTGAAAATGGCCAAATCCTTGTCAATGTAACCATTGATTCTTCATATTCACATCAATAGGTGTTGTTGAAGCCTCCATATGTGTCTTCTTGCTACAACGTCCCTTATTCACCATTAGAAACTCCTATGAGATTCTTAGAACTAACAGAACTATGGGATAAGTTATAATGCTTGTTTCTTACATTGATTTGCTTTTACACCTTTCTTGAACATCTCAAAGCAGTTGTAAGAGATTCACCTTCTTTGACTACACTTCCACACTTCGATTCACTCTTATTTGTATCCTGATGGTTCAGATCTCTATTTTTAGGTGAATCAGCTTGAAAATGGCCAAATCCTTGTCAATGTAACCATTGATTCATCATATTCACATCAATATGTGTTGTTTAAGCCTCCATATGTGTCTTCTTGCTACAACGCCCCTTGTTCACCATTAGAAACTCATATGAGATTCTTAGAACTAACAGAACTATGGGATAAGTTATAATGCTTGTTTCTTACTTTTATTTCCTTCTACACCTTTCTTGAACATCTCAAAGCAGTTGTAAGAGATTCACCTCCTTTGACTATAGTTCCACACTTCGATTCAGTCTTATTTGTATCTTGATGGTTCATAACTCTGTTTTTAGGTGAATCAGCTTGAAAATGGCCAAATCCTTGTCAATGAAACCATTGATTCTTCATATTCACATCAATAGGTGTTGTTTAAGCCTCCATATGTGTCTTCTACAACGCCCCTTGTTCACCATTAGAAACTCCTATGAGATTCTTAGAGCTAACAGAACGATAGGATAAGCTATAATGCTTGTTTCTTATTTTGATTTGCTTCTACACCTTCCTTGAACATCTCAAAGCAGTTACAAGAGATTCACCTTCTTTGACTACACTTCCACACTTCGATTCACTCTTATTTATATCCTGATGGTTCTGAACCGAGTTTTTAGGTGAATCAGCTTGAAAATAGCCAAATCCTAGTCCATGAAACCATTGATTCTTTATATTCATATCAATAGATATTGTTTAAGCCTCCATATGTGTCTTCTTGCTACAACGTCCCTTATTCACCATTAGAAACTCCTATGAGATTCTTAGAACTAACAGAACTATGGGATAAGCTATAATGCTTGTTTCTTACTTTGATTTACTTCTACACCTTCCTTGAACATCTCAAAGCAGTTGTAAGAGATTCACCTCCTTTGACTACAGTTCCACACTTCGATTCACCTTATTTGTATCCTGATGGTTCAGAACTCTGTTTTTAGGTGAATCAGCTTGAAAATGGCCAAATCCTTGTCAATGAAACCATGGAGTCGTCATATTCACATCAAAAGAGCGTCGTTAAGCCTCTAGATTGGTGGTCTTGCGACAACGCGCCTTAATCACCATTAGAAACTCCGATGAGATTCTTAGAACTAACAGAACTATGGGATAAGCTATAATGCTTGTTTCTTACATTGATTTGCTTCTACACCTTTTTTGAACATCTCAAAGCAGTTGTAAGAGATTCACCTTCTTTGACTACAGTTCCACACTTCGATTCACTCTTATTTGTATCCTGATGGTTCAGAACTCGCTTTTAGGTGAATCATCTTGAAAATGGCCAAATCCGTGTCAATCATACCATGGATTCATCATATTAACATCAAAATGTGTAGTTTAAGCCTCCATATGTGTCTTCTTGCTACAACGCCTTTGTTCACCATTAGAAACTCATATGAGATTCTTAGAACTAATAGTAACCATGGGATAAGCTATAATGCTTGTTTCTTACTTTGATTTGCTTCTAGACCTTCCTTGAACATCTCAAAGCAGTTGTAAGAGATTCACCTCCTTTGACTATAGTTCCACACTTCGATTCACTCTTATTTGTATTTTGATGGTTCAGAACTCTGTTTTTAGGTGAATCAGCTTGAAAAGGGCCAAACCCTTGTCAATGAAACCATTGATTCTTCATATTCACATCAATAGGTGTTGTTTAGCCATTATATTTGTCTTCTTGCTACAACGCCCTTGATTCACCATTAGAAACTCCTATGAGATTCTTAGAGCTAACAGAACTATAGGATAAGATATAATGGTTGTTTTTACTTTAATTTGCTTCTAGACCTTCCTTGAACATCTTAAAGCAGTTTAAGAGATTCTCCTCCTTTGACTACAGTTCCACACTTCGATTCACTCTTATTTATATCCCGATGGTTCAAACTCCGCTTTTAGGTGAATCAGCTTGAAAATGGCCAAATCCTAGTCAATGAAACCATTGATTCTTCATATTTACATCAATAGGTGTTGTTTAAGCCTCCATATGTGTCTTCTTGCGACAACGCCCCTTATTCACCATTAGAAACTCTTATGAGATTCTTAGAACTAACAGAACTATGGGATAAGTTATAATGCTTGTTTCTTACTTTGATTTGCTTCTAGACCTTCCTTGAACATCTCAAAGCAGTTGTAAGAGATTCACCTCCTTTGACTACAGTTCCACACTTTGATTCACTCTTATTTGTATCCTGATGGTTCAGAACTCTGTTTTTAGGTGAATCAGCTTGAAAATGGCCAAATCCTTGTCAATGAAACCATTGATTCTTCATATTCATATCAATAGGTGTTGTTTAAGCCTCTATATGTGTCTTCTTGCTACAACGCCCCTTATTCACCATTAGAAACTCCTATGAGATTCTTAGAACTAACAGAACTATGGGATAAGCTATAATGCTTGTTTCTTACATTGATTTGCTTCTACACCTTTCTTGAACATCTCAAAGCAGTTGTAAGAGATTCACCTTCTTTGACTACACTTCCACACTTCGATTCACTCTTATTTGTATCCTGATGGTTCAGATCTCTATTTTTAGGTGAATCAGCTTGAAAATGGCCAAATCCTTGTCAATATAACCATTGATTCTTCATATTCACATCAATAGGTATTGTTGAAGCCTCTATATGTGTCTTCTTACTACAACGCCCCTTATTCACCATTAGAAACTCTTATGAGATTCTTAGAACTAACAGAACTATGGGATAAGTTATAATGCTTGTTTCTTACTTTTATTTCCTTCTACACCTTTCTTGAACATCTCAAAGCAGTTGTAAGAGATTCACCTCCTTTGACTATAGTTCCACACTTCGATTCAGTCTTATTTGTATCTTGATGGTTCATAACTCTGTTTTTAGGTGAATCAGCTTGAAAATGGCCAAATCCTTGTCAATGAAACCATTGATTCTTCATATTCACATCAATAGGTGTTGTTTAAGCCTCCATATGTGTCTTCTTGCTACAACGCCCCTTGTTCACCATTAGAAACTCCTATGAGATTCTTAGAGCTAACAGAACTATAGGATAAGATATAATGGTTGTTTCTTACTTTAATTTGCTTCTAGACCTTCCTTGAACATCTCAAAGCAGTTGTAAGAGATTCTCCTCCTTGACTACAGTTCCACACTTCGATTCACTCTTATTTATATCCCGATGGTTCAGAACTCTTTTTAGGTGAACCAGCTTGACAATAGCCAAATCCTAGACAATGAAACCACTGACTCTTCATATTCATCTCAATAGGTGTTGTTTAAGCCTCTATATGTGTCTTCTTGCTACAACGCCCCTTATTCACCATTAGAAACTCCTATGAGATTTTTAGAACTAACAGAACTATGGGATAAGTTATAATGCTTGTTTCTTACTTTGATTTGCTTCTACACCTTCCTAGAACATCTCAAAGCAGTTGTAAGAGATTCACCTCCTTTGACTACAGTTCCACACTTCGATTCACCTTATTTGTATCCTGATGGTTCAGCACTCTGTTTTTAGGTTAATCAGCTTGAAAATGGCCAAATCCTTGTCAATGAAACCATTGATTCTTCATATTCATATCAATAGGTGTTTTTTAAGCCTCTATATGTGTCTTCTTGCTACAACGCCCTTTATTCACCATTAGACTCTCTTCTGAAATTCTTAGAACTACCAAAACTCTGGGATCAGCTATAATGCTTGTTTCTTACATTGATTTGCTTCTACACCTTTCTTGAACATCTCAAAGCAGTTGTAAGAGATTCACTCTTTCGACTACACTTCCACACTTCGATTCACTCTTATTTGTATCCCGATGGTTCGAACTCTGCTTTTAGGTGACTCAGCTTGAAAATGGTCAAATCCTTGTCAATGTAACCATTGATTCATCATATTCACATCAATATGTGTTGTTTAAGCCTCCATATGTGTCTTCTTGCTACAACGCCCCTTGTTCACCATTAGAAACTCATATGAGATTCTTAGAACTAACAGAACTATGAGATAAGTTATAATGCTTGTTTCTTACTTTTATTTCCTTCTACACCTTTCTTGAACATCTCAAAGCAGTTGTAAGAGATTCACCTCCTTTGACTATAGTTCCACACTTCGATTCATTCTTATTTGTATCTTGATGGTTCATAACTCGCTTTTAGGTGAATCAGCTTGAAAATGGCCAAATCCTTGTCAATGAAACCATTGATTCTTCATATTCACATCAATAGGTGTTGTTTAAGCCTCCATATGTGTCTTCTTGCTACAACGCCCTTGTTCACCATTAGAAACTCCTATGAGATTCTTAGAGCTAACTGAACTATAGGATAAGATATAATGGTTGTTTCTTACTTTAATTTGCTTCTAGACCTTCCTTGAACATCTCAAAGCAGTTGTAAGAGATTCTCCTCCTTTGACTACAGTTCCACACTTCGATTCACTCTTATTTATATCCTGATGGTTCAGAACTCAGTTTTTAGGTGAATCAGCTTGAAAATAGCCAAATCCTAGTCAATGAAACCATTGATTCTTCATATTCATATCAATATATGTTGTTTAAGCCTCCATATGTGTCTTCTTGCTACAACATCCCTTATTCACCATTAGAAACTCCTATGAGATTCTTAGAACTAACAGAACTATGGGATAAGCTATAATGCTTGTTTCTTACTTTGATTTGCTTCTACACCTTCCTTGAACATCTCAAAGCAGTTGTAAGAGATTCACCTCCTTTGACTACAGTTCCACACTTCGATTCACCTTATTTGTATCCTGATGGTTCAGAACTCTGTTTTTAGGTGAATCAGCTTGAAAATGGCCAATTCCTTGTCAATGAAACCATTGATTCTTCATATTCATATCAATAGGTGTTGTTTAAGCCTCTATATGTGTCTTCTTGCTACAACGCCCCTTATTCACCATTAGAAACTCCAATGAGATTATTAGAACTAACAAAACTATGGGATAAGCTATAATGCTTGTTTCTTACATTGATTTGCTTCTACACCTTTCTTGAACATCTCAAAGCAGTTGTAAGAGATTCACCTTCTTTGACTACACTTCCACACTTCGATTCACTTTTATTTGTATCCTGATGGTTCAGAACTCTGTTTTTAGGTGAATCAGCTTGAAAATGGCCAAATCCTTGTCAATGAAACCATTGATTCTTCATATTCACAGCAATAGGTGTTGTTTAACCCTCCATATGTGTTCTTCTACAACGCCCTTGTTCACCATTAGAAACTCATATGAGATTCTTAGAACTAACGAATCTATGGGATAAGTTATAATGCTTGTTTCTTACTTTTATTTCCTTCTACACCTTTCTTGAACATCTCAAAGCAGTTGTAAGAGATTCACCTCCTTTCGACTATAGTTCCACACTTCGATTTACTCTGATTTGTATCTTGATGGTTCAGAACTCTGCTTTTAGGTGAATCAGCTTGAAAATGGCCAAATCCTTGTCAATGAAACCATTGATTCTTCATATTCACATCAATAGGTGTTGTTTAAGCCTCCATATATGTCTTCTTGTTACAACGCCCTTGTTCACCATTAGAAACTCCTATGAGATTCTTAGAGCTAACAGAACTATAGGATAAGATATAATGGTTGTTTCTTACTTTAATTTGCTTCTAGACCTTCCTTGAACATCTCAAAGCAGCTTGTAAGAGATTCTCCTCCTTGACTACAGTTCCACACTTCGATTCACTCTTATTTATATCCCGATGGTTCGAAACTCCGCTTTTAGGTGAAGCAGCTTGAATATAGCCAAATCCTAGTCCATGACACCATTGATTCTTTATATTCATATCAATAGACATTGTTTAAGCCTCCATAGGTGTCTTCTTGCTACAACGTCCCTTATTCACCATGAGAAACCCCTATGAAATTCTTAGAACTAACAGAACTATGGGATAGCTTATAATGCTTGTTTCTTACTTTGATTTGCTTCTACACCTTCCTTGAACATGTCAAAGCAGTTGTAAGAGATTCACCTCCTTTGACTACAGTTCCACACTTTGATTCACCTTATTTGTATCCTGATGGTTCAAAACTCTGTTTTTAGGTGAATCATCTTGAAAATGGCCAAATCCTTGTCAATGAAACCGTTGATTCTTCATATTCATATCAATAGGTGTTGTTTAAGCCTCTATATGTGTCTTCTTGCTACAACGCCCCTTATTCACCATTAGAAACTCCTATGAGATTTTTAGAACTAACAGAACTATGGGATAAGCTATAATGCTTGTTTCTTACATTGATTTGCTTCTACACCTTTCTTGAACATCTCAAAGCAGTTGTAAGAGATTCACCTTCTTTGACTACACTTCCACACTTCGATTCAACCTTATTTGTATCCTGATGGTTCAGAACTCTGTTTTTAGGTGAATCAGCTTGAAAATGGCCAAATCCTTGTCAATGTAACCATTGATTCTTCATATTCACATCAATAGGTGTTGTTTAAGCCTCCATATGTGTCTTCTTGCTACAACGCCCCTTGTTCACCATTAGAAACTCATATGAGATTCTTAGAACTAACAGAACTATGGGATAAATTATAATGCTTGTTTCTTACTTTTATTTCCTTCTACACCTTTCTTGAACATCTCAAAGCAGTTGTAAGAGATTCACCTCCTTTGAATACACTTCCATACTTCGATTCACTCTTATTTGTATCTTGATGGTTCATAACTCTGTTTTTTGGTGAATCAGCTTGAAAATGGCCAAATCCTTGTCAATGAAACCATTGATTCTTCATATTCACATCAATAGGTGTTGTTTAAGCCTCCATATGTGTCTTCTTGCTACAACGCCCCTTGTTCACCATTAGAAACTCCTATGAGATTCTTAGAGCTAACAGTAACTATAGGATAAGATATAATGGTTGTTTCTTACTTTAATTTACTTCTAGACCTTCCTTGAACATCTCAAAGCAGTTGTAAGAGATTCACCTTCTTTGACTACACTTCCACACTTCGATTCACTCTTATTTGTATCCTGATGGTTCAGAACTCTGTTTTTAGGTGAATCAGCTTGAAAATGGCCAAATTCTTGCCAACGAATTCATTGTTTCTTCTTATTCACACCAATATGTGTTATTTAAGCCTCCAAGTGTGTCTTCTTCTACAACGCCCTTGTTCACCATTAGAAACTTTTATGAGATTCTAAGAACTAACAGAACTATGGGATAAGTTATAATGCTTGTTTCTTATTTTTATTTCCTTCTACACCTTTCTTGAACATCTCAAAGCAGTTGTAAGAGATTCACCTCCTTTGAATACACTTCCATACTTCGATTCACTTTTATTTGTATCTTGATGGTTCATAACTCTGTTTTTAGGTGAATCAGCTTGAAAATGGCCAAATCCTTGTCAATGAAACCATTGATTCTTCATATTCACATCAATAGGTGTTGTTTAAGCCTCCATATGTGTCTTCTTGCTACAACGCCCCTTGTTCACCATTAGAAACTCCTATGAGATTCTTAGAGCTAACAGAACTATAGGATAAGATATAATGGTTGTTTCTTACTTTAATTTGCTTCTAGACCTTCCTTGAACATCTCAAAGCAGTTGTAAGAGATTTTCCTCCTTTGACTACAGTTCCACACTTCGATTCACTCTTATTTATATCCTGATGGTTCAGAACTCAGTTTTTAGGTGAATCAGCTTGAAAATAGCCAAATCCTAGTCAATGAAACCATTGATTCTTCATATATTCATATCAATAGGTGTTGTTTCAGCCTCCATATGTGTCTTCTTGCTACAACTCCCAAATTCACCATTAGAAACTCCTATGAGATTCTAAGAACTAACAGAACTATGGGATAAGCTATAATGCTTGTTTCTTACTTTGATTTGCTTCTACACCTTCCTTGAACATCTCAAAGCAGTTGTAAGAGATTCACCTCCTTTGACTACAGTTCCACACTTCGATTCACCTTATTTGTATCCTGATGGTTCAGAACTCTGTTTTTAGGTGAATCAGCTTGAAAATGGCCAAATCCTTGTCAATGAAACCATTGATTCTTCATATTCACATCAATAGGTGTTGTTTAAGCCTGTATATGTGTCTTCTTGCTACAACGCCCCTTATTCACCATTAGAAACTCTTATGAGATTCTTAGAACTAACAAAACTATGGGATAAGCTATAATGCTTGTTTCTTACATTGATTTGCTTCTACACCTTTCTTGAACATCTCAAAGCAGTTGTAAGAGATTCACCTTCTTTGACTACACTTCCACACTTCGATTCACTCTTATTTCTATCCTGATGGTTCACAACTCTGTTTTTAGGTGAATCAGCTTGAAAATGGCCAAATCCTTGTCAATGAAACCATTGATTCTTCATATTCACATCAATAGGTGTTGTTGAAGCCTCTATATGTGTCTTCTTACTACAACGCCCCTTATTCACCATTAGAAACTCTTATGAGATTCTTAGAACTAACAGAACTATGGGATAAGCTATAATGCTTGTTTCTTACTTTTATTTCCTTCTACACCTTTCTTGAACATCTCAAAGCAGTTGTAAGAGATTCACCTCCTTTGAATACACTTCCATACTTCGATTCACTCTTATTTGTATCTTGATGGTTCATAACTCTGTTTTTTGGTGAATCAGCTTGAAAATGGCCAAATCCTTGTCAATGAAACCATTGATTCTTCATATTCACATCAATAGGTGTTGTTTAAGCCTCCATATGTGTCTTCTTGCTACAACGCCCCTTGTTCACCATTAGAAACTCCTATGAGATTCTTAGAGCTAACAGAACTATAGGATAAGATATAATGGTTGTTTCTTACTTTAATTTACTTCTAGACCTTCCTTGAACATCTCAAAGCAGTTGTAAGAGATTCACCTTCTTTGACTACACTTCCACACTTCGATTCACTCTTATTTGTATCCTGATGGTTCAGAACTCTGTTTTTAGGTGAATCAGCTTGAAAATGGCCAAATTCTTGTCAATGAAACCATTGATTCATCATATTCACATCAATAGGTGCTGTTTAAGCCTCTATATGTGTCTTCTACAACGCCCCTTGTTCACCATTAGAAACTCATATGAGATTCTTAGAACTAACAGAACTATGGGATAAGTTATAATGCTTGTTTCTTATTTTTATTTCTTCTACACCTTTCTTGAACATCTCAAAGCAGTTGTAAGAGATTCACCTCCTTCGAATACACTTCCATACTTCGATTCACTTTTATTTGTATCTTGATGGTTCATAACTCTGCTTTTAGGTGAATCAGATTGAAAATGGCCAAATCCTTATCAATGAAACCATTGATTCTTCATATTCACATCAATAGGTGTTGTTTCGACCTCCATATGTGTCTTCTTGCTACAACGCCCTTGTTCACCATTATAAACTCCTATGAGATTCTTAGAACTAACAGAACTATGGGATAAGCTATAATGCTTGTTTCTTACTTTGATTTGCTTCTAGACCTTCCTTGAACATCTCAAAGCAGTTGTAAGAGATTCACCTCCTTTGACTACACTTCCACACTTCGATTCACTCTTATTTATATCCTGATGTTTTAGAACTCAGTTTTTAGGTGAATCAGCTTAAAATAGCCAAATCCTAGTCAATGAAACCATTGATTCTTCATATTCATATCAATAGATGTTGTTTAAGCCTCCATATGTGTCTTCTTGCTACAACGTCCCTTATTCACCATTAGAAACTCCTATGAGATTCTTAGAACTAACAGAACTATGGGATAAGCTATAATGCTTGTTTCTTACTTTGATTTGCTTCTACACCTTCCTTGAACATCTCAAAGCAGTTGTAAGAGATTCACCTCCTTTGACTACAGTTCCACACTTCGATTCACTCTTATTTGTATCCTGATGGTTCAAAACTCTGTTTTTAGGTGAATCAGCTTGAAAATGGCCAAATCCTTGTCAATGAAACCATTGATTCTTCATATTCACATCAATAGGTGTTGTTTAAGCCTCTATATGTGTCTTCTTGCTACAACGCCCCTTATTCACCATTAGAACCTATATGAGATTATTAGAACTAAAAAAACTATGGGATAAGCTATAATGCTTGTTTCTTACATTGATTTGCTTCTACACCTTTCTTGAACATCTCAAAGCAGTTGTAAGAGATTCACCTTCTTTGACTACACTTCCACACTTCGATTCACTCTTATTTGTATCCTAATGCTTCAGAACTCTGTTTTAGGTGAATCAGCTTGAAAATGGCCAAATCCTTGTCAATGTAACCATTGATTCATCATATTCACATCAATATGTGTTGTTTAAGCCTCCATATGTGTCTTCTTGCTACAACGCCCCTTGTTCACCATTAGAAACTCATATGAGATTCTTAGAACTAACAGAACTATGGGATAAGTTATAATGCTTGTTTCTTACTTTTATTTCCTTCTACACCTTTCTTGAACATCTCAAAGCAGTTGTAAGAGATTCACCTCCTTTGAATACACTTCCATACTTCGATTCACTCTTATTTGTATCTTGATGGTTCATAACTCTGTTTTTAGGTGAATCAGCTTGAAAATGGCCAAATCCTTGTCAATGAAACCATTGATTCTTCATATTCACATCAATAGGTGTTGTTTAAGCCTCCATATGTGTCTTCTTGCTACAACGCCCCTTGTTCACCATTAGAAACTCCTATGAGATTCTTAGAGCTAACAGAACTATAGGATAAGATATAATGGTTGTTTCTTACTTTAATTTGCTTCTAGACCTTCCTTGAACATCTCAAAGCAGTTGTAAGAGATTCTCCTCCTTTGACTACAGCTTCCACACTTCGATTCACTCTTATTTATATCCCGATGGTTCAAACTCGCTTTTAGGTGAATCAGCTTGAAAATAGCCAAATCCTAGTCAATGAAACCATTGATTCTTCATATTAATATCAATAGATGTTGTTTAGCCTCCATATGTGTCTTCTTGCTACAACGCCCCTTATTCACCATTAGAAACTCCTATGAGATTCTTAGAACTAATGTAATCCATGGGATAAGTTATAATGCTTGTTTCTTACTTTGATTTGCTTCTACACCTTCCTTGAACATCTCAAAGCAGTTGTAAGAGATTCACCTCCTTTGACTACAGTTCCACACTTCGATGCACTTTATTTGTATCCGGATGGTTCAAAACTCGCTTTTAGGTGAATCACTTGAAAATGGCCAAATCCTTGTCAATGAAAACCATTGATTCTTCATATTCATATCAATAGGTGTTGTAGTTTCTCTATATGTCTTCTTGCTACAACGCCCTTATTCACCATTAGAAACTCATATGAGATTCTTAGAACTAACAAAACTATGGGATAAGCTTATAATGCTTGTTTCTTACTTTGATTTGCTTCTACACCTTTCTTGAACATCTCAAAGCAGTTGTAAGAGATTCACCTCTTTGACTACACTTCCACACTTCGATTCACTCTTATTTGTATCCCGATGGTTCGAGAACTCTGCTTTTAGGTGAATCAGCTTGAAAATGGCCAAATCCTTGTCAATGAAACCATTGATTCATCATATTCACATCAATATGTTGTTTAAGCCTCCATATGTGTCTTCTTGCTACAACGCCCTCTGTTCACCATTAGAAACTCATATGAGATTCTTAGAACTAACAGTAACTATGGGATAAGGTATAATGCTTGTTTTTTACTTTTATTTGCTTCTACACCTTTCTTGAACATCTCAAAGCAGTTGTAAGAGTTTCACCTCTTTGACTACATTCCACACTTCGATTGACTCTTATTTGTATCCCGATGGTTCAAACTCTGCTTTTAGGTGAATCAGCTTAAAATGGCCAAATCCTTGTCAATGAAACCATTGATTCTTCATATTCACATCAATAAGTGTTTAAGCCTCCATAATGTCTCTTGCTACAACGCCTCTATTCACCATTAGAAACTCCTATGAGATTCTTAGAACTATAGAACCATGAGATAAGTTTATAATGCTTGTTTCTTACTTTGTTTGGCTTCTACACCTTTCTGGAACATCTCAAAGCAGTTGTAAGAGATTCACCTCCCTCGACTACACTTCCACACTTCGATTCACTCTTATTTGTATCTTGATGGTTCATAATTCCGTTTATAGGTGAATCAGCTTGAAAATGACCAAATCCTTGTCAATGAAACCATTGATTCTTCATATTCACATCAATAGGTGTTGTTTAAGCCTCCATATGTGTCTTCTTGCTACAACGCCCCTTATTCACCATTACAAACACCTATGAGATTCTTATAACTAACAGAACTATGAGATATGGTCTAATGCTTGTTTCTTACTTTGATTTGCTTTTACACCTTTCTTGAACATCTCAAAGTAGTTGTAAAAGATTCAACGCCTTTGACTATACTTCCACACTTTGATTCACTCTTATTTGCATCTTGAAGGTTCATAATTCCGTTTATAGGTGAATCAGCTTGAAAATGGCCAAATCCTTGTCAATGAAACCATTGATTCTTCATATTCACATCAATAGGTGTTGTTTAAGCCTCCATACGTGTTCTTGCTACAACCCCTTGTTCACCATTAGAAACTCATATGAGATTCTTAGAACCAATAGTAACCATGGGATAAGTTCTAATGCTTGTTTCTTACATTGATTTGCTTCTACACCTTTCTTGAACATCTCAAAGCAGTTGTAAGAGATTCACCTCCTTTGACTACACTTCAACACTTCTATTCACTATTATTTGTATCTTGAAAGTTCATAACTCTCTTTTTAGGTGAATTAGCTTGAAAATGGCTAAATCCTTGTCAATGAAACCATTGATTCTTCATATTCTCATCAATAGGTGTTGTTTGCCTCCATATGTGCTCTTCGCTACAACGCCTCTTATTCACCATTAGAAACTCCTATGAGATTCTTAGAACTAACAGAACTATAGGATAAGATATAATGCTTGTTTCTTACTTTAATTTGCTTCTAGACCTTCCTTGAACATCTCAAAGCAGTTGTAAGAGATTCTCCTTCTCTGACTACAATCCCACACTTCGATTCACTCTTATTTATATCCTGATGGTTCAGAACTCGCTTTTAGGTGAATCAGCTTGACATTGGACAGATCCTAGTCAATGAAACCATTGATTCTTCATATTCAGATCAATATATGTTGTTTAAGCCTCCATATGTGTCTTCTCTACAACGCCCCTTATTCACCATTAGAAACTCCTATGAGATTCTTAGAACTAACGGAACTATGGGATAAGTATAATGCTTGTTTCTTACTTTGATTTGCTTCTACGCCCTTCCTTAACAACTCAAAGCAGCTATAAGAGATTCACCTCCTTGACCACTGCTCCACACTTCGATTCACTTTATTTGTATCCCGATGGTTCAAAACTGCTTTTAGGTGAATCACTTAAAATGGCCAAATCTTGTCAATGAAAACCATTGATTCTTCATATTCATATCAATAGGTGTTGTTTAAGCCTCTATATGTGTCTTCTTGCTACAACGCCCCTTATTCACCATTAGAAACTCCTATGAGATTTTTAGAACTAACAGAACTATGGGATAAGCTATAATGCTTGTTTCTTACATTGATTTGCTTCTCCACCTTTCTTGAACATCTCAAAGCAATTGTAAGAGATTCACCTTCTTTGACTACACTTCCACACTTCGATTCATTCTTATTTGTATCCTGATGGTTCAGAACTCTGGTTTTAGGTGAATCAGCTTGAAAATGGCCAAATCCTTGTCAATGTAACCATTGATTCTTCATATTCACATCAATAGGTGTTGTTGAAGTCTCTATATGTGTCTTCTTACTACAACGCTCCTTATTCACCATTAGAAACTCTTATGAGATTCTTAGAACTAACAGAACTATGGGATAAGTTATAATGCTTGTTTCTTACTTTTATTTCTTCTACACCTTCTTGAACATCTCAAAGCAGTTGTAAGAGATTCACCTCCTTTCGACTACACTTCCACACTTCGATTCACTCTTATTTGTATCTTGATGGTTCATAACTCTGCTTTTAGGTGAATCACCTTGAAAATGGCCAAATCCTTGTCAATGAAAACCATTGATTCTTCATATTCACATCAATAGGTGTTTTTAGCCTCCATATGTGTCTTCTTCTACAACGCCCTTGTTCACCATTAGAAACTCCTATGAGATTCTTAGAACCAATAGAACTATAGGATAAGTTATAATGGTTGTTTTTACTTTAATTTGCTTCTAGACCTTCCTGAACATCTCAAAGCAGCTTGTAAGAGATTCACCTCCTTCGACTACATTCCACACTTCGATTCACTCTTATTTATATCCCGATGGTTCAAACTCGCTTTTAGGTGAATCAGCTGAAAATGGCCAAATCCTAGTCAATGAAACCATTGATTCTTCATATTCATATCAATAGATGTTGCTTAAGCCTCCATATGTGTCTTCTACTACAACGCCCTTATTCACCATTAGAAACTCTATGAGATTCTTAGAACTAACAGAACCATGGGATAAGTTATAATGCTTGTTTCTTACTTTGATTTGCTTCTACACCTTCCTTGAACATCTCAAAGCAGCTTGTAAGAGATTCACCTCTTCGACTACACTGCTCCACACTTCGATTCACTTTATTTGTATCCTCGATGGTTCAAAACTCTTTTTAGGTAAATCAGCTTGAAAATCGCCACATCCTTGTCAATGAAACCATTGATTCTTCATATTCACATCAATAGGTGTTGTTTAAGCCTCTATATGTGTCTTCTTGCTACAACGCCACTTATTCACCATTAGAAACTCCTATGAGATTTTTAGAACTAACAGAACTATGGGATAAGCTATAATGCTTGTTTCTTACATTGATTTGCTTCTACACCTTTCTTGAACATCTCAAAGCAGTTGTAAGAGATTCACCTTCTCTGACTACACTTCCACACTTCGATTCAACCTTATTTGTATCCTGATGGTTCAGAACTCTGTTTTTAGGTGAATCAGCTTGAAAATGGCCAAATCCTTGTCAATGTAACCATTGATTCTTCATATTCACATCAATAGGTGTTGTTGAAGTCTCTATATGTGTCTTCTTACGAACTCGCCCCTTATTCACCATTAGAAACTCTTTTGAGATTCTTAGAACTAACAGAATCTATGGGATAAGTTATAATGCTTGTTTCTTACTTTTATTTCCTCTACACCTTCTCTTGAACATCTCAAAGCAGTTATAAGAGATTCACCTCCTTTGACTACACTTCCATACTCTTCGATTCACTCCTATTTGTATCTTGATGGTTCATAACTCGCTTTTAGGTGAATCAGCTTGAAAATGGCCAAACCTTGTCAATGAAAACCATTGATTCTTCATATTCACATCAATAGGTGTTTTTAGCCTCCATATGTGCTACAACGCCTTGTTCACCATTAGAAACCTATGAGAGTCTTAGAACTAACGACACCATGGGATAAGTTATAATGCTTGTTTCTTACTTTTATTTGCTTCTAGACCTTCCTGGAACAGCTCAATGCAGTTGAAGAGATTCTCCTCCTTCGACTACAGGTTCCACACTTCGATTCACTCTTATTTATATCCCCGATGGTTCAGAACTCGCTTTTAGGTGAATCAGCTTGAAAATAGCCAAATCCTTAGTCAATGAAACCATTGATTCTTCATATTCATCAATATATGTTGTTTAAGCCTCATATGTGTCTTCTTGCTACAACGCCCCTTATTCACCATTAGAAACTCCTATGAGATTCTTAGAACTAACAAACTATGGAAGATTATAATGCTTGTTTCTTACTTTGATTTGCTTCTACACCTTCCTTGAACATCTCAAAGCAGTTGTAAGAGATTCACCTCCTTGACTATCGCTTCCACACTACTCGATTCACTCTTATTTGTATCCCGATGGTTCAAAACTCTGCTTTTAGGTGAATCAGCTTAAAAATGGCCAAATCCCTGTCAATGAAACCACTGATGCTCCATATTCATATCAATAGTTGTTTAAGCTCTATATGTGTCTTCTTACTACCACGCCCCTTATTCACCATTAGAAACTCTATGAGATTCTTAGAACTAACAAAACTATGGGATAAGCTTATAATGCTTGTTTCTTACTTTGATTTGCTTTTACACCTTTCTTGAACATCTCAAAGCAGTTAAGAGATTCACCTTCTTGACTACACTTCCACACTTCGATTCACTCTTATTTGTATCCCGATGGTTCAGAACTCCTGCTTTAGGTGAATCACCTTGAAAATGGCCAAATCCTTGTCAATGTAAACCATTGATTCATCATATTCACATCAATAGGTGTTGTTTAAGCCTCCATATGTGTCTTCACTACAACGCCTTATTCACCATTAGAAACTCCTATGAGATTCAAATAACTAACAGAACTGTGGGATAAGCTATAATGCTTGTTTCTTACTTTGATTTGCTTCTACACCTTTCTTGAACATCTCAAAGCAGTTGTAAGAGATTCACCTCCTTTGACTACACTTCCACACTTCGATTCACTCTGATTTGTATCTTGATGGTTCATAACTGCTTTTAGGTGAATCAGCTGAAAATGGCCAAATCCTTGTCAATGAAAAACCATTGATTCTTCATATTCACATCAATAGGTGTTGTTTAAGCCCCATATGTGCTTCTTTGCTCCAACGGCCTTATTCACCATTAGAAACTCCCATGAGATTCTTAGAACTAACAAAACTATGGGATAAGATATAATGCTTGTTTTCATTTAATTTGCTTAACGACCTTCCTTGAACATCTCAAAGCATTGTAAGAGATTCACCTCCTTTGACTACAGCTTCCACACTTCGATTCACTCTTATTTATATCCCGATGGTTCGTAACTCTGCTTTTAGGTGAATCAGCTTGAAAATGGCCAAATCCTAGTCAATGAAACCATTGATTCTTCATATTCACATCAATAGATGTTGTTTAAGCCTCTCATATGTGTCTTCTTGCTACAACGCCCTTATTCACCATTAGAAACTCCTATGAGATTCTTAGAACTAATAGAACTATGGGATAAGTTATAATGCTTGTTTCTACTTTGATTTGCCTTTTTACACCTTCCTTGAACATCTCAAAGCAGTTATAAGAGATTCACCTCCTTTCGACTATCACTTCCACACTTCGATTCACTCTTATTTGTATCCTCGATGGTTCAAAACTCTGTTTTAGGTGAATCAGCTTGAAAATGGCCAAATCCTTGTCAATGAAACCATTGATTCTTCATATTCATATCAATAGGTGTTTAAGCCTCTATATGTGTCTTCTTCTACAACGCCCTTATTCACCATTAGAAACTCTATGAGATTCTTAGAACTAACAAAACTATGGATAAGCTTATAATGCTTGTTTCTTACATTGATTTGCTTCTACACCTTTCTTGAACATCTCAAAACAGCTTGTAAGAGATTCACCTTTCGACTACACTTCCACACTTCGATTCACTCTTATTTGTATCCCGATGGTTCAAAACTCTGCTTTTAGGTGAATCAGCTTGAAAATGGCCAAATCCTTGTCAATGTAAACCATTGATTCATCATATTCACATCAATATAGTGTTGTTTAAACCTCCATATGTGTCTTCTCTACAACGCCCCTTGTTCACCATTAGAAACTCATATGAGATTCTTAGAACTAACAGAACTCACGGATAAGTTATAATGCTTGTTTTACTTTGATTTCCTTCTACACCTTTCTTGAACATCTCAAAGCAGTTGTAAGAGATTCACCTTCCTTTGACTACACTCTTTCCACACTTCGATTCACTCTTATTTGTATCTTGATGGTTCAGAACGCTTTTAGGTGAATCAGCTAAAAATCGCCAGGTCCTTGTCAATGAAACCATTGATGCACCATATTCACATCCATCGGTGTTGTTTAAGCTCCATATGTGTCTTCTGCTACAACGGCCCTTGTTCACCATTAGAAACTCCTATGAGATTCTTAGAACTAACAGAACTATAGGATAAGATATAATGCTTGTTTCTTACTTTAATTTGCTTCTACACCTCTTCCCTTGAACATCTCAAAGCAATTGCAAGAGATTCACCTCCTTCGACTACAGTTCCACACTTCGATTCACTCTTATTTATATCCCGATGGTTCGGAACCTGCTTTTAGGTGAATTAGCTTGAAAATGGCCAAATCCTAGTCAATGTAACCATTGATTCTTCATATTCATATCAATAGGTGTTGTTTAAGCCTCCATATGTGTCTTCTTGCTACAACGGCCCTTATTCACCATTAGAAACTCCTATGAGATTCTTAGAACTAACGTAACCATGGGATAAGCTTATAATGCTTGTTTCTTACTTTGATTTTCTTTACACCTTCCTTGAACATCTCAAAGCAAGTTAAGAGATTCACCTCCTTCGACTACAGTTCCACACTTCGATTCACCTTATTTGTATCCCGATGGTTCAAAACTCTGCTTTTAGGTGAATCAGCTTGAAAAATGGCCAAATCCTGTCAATGAAACCATTGATTCTTCATATTCACATCAATAGGTGTTGCTTTGCCTCTATATGTGTCTTCTTGCTACAAACCCCCTTATTCACCATTAGAAACTCTTATGAGATTCTTAGAACTAACAAAACTATGGGATAAGCTATAATGCTTGTTTCTTACTTTGATTTGCTTCTACACCTTCCTTGAAAATCTCAAAGCAAATATAAGAGATTCACCTTCTTCGACTACACTTCCACACTTCGATTCACTCTTATTTGTATCCTCGATGGTTCGAAACTCGTTTTTAGGTGAATCAGCTTGAAAATGGCCAAATCCTTGTCAATGTAAACCATTGATTCATCATATTCACATCAATAGGTGTTGTTTAAGCCCCATATGTGTCTTCTTGCTACAACGCCCTTATTCACCATTAGAAACTCCATAGAGATTCTTAGAACTAATGAACTATGGGATAAGTTATAATGCTTGTTTCTTACTTTTATTTGCTTCTACACCTTTCTTGAACACCTCAAAGCAGTTGTAAGAGATTCACCTCCTTTGACTATAGTTCCACACTTCGATTCACTCTATTTGTATCTTGATGGTTCATAACTTTGCTTTTTAGGTGAATCAGCTTGAAAATGGCCAAACCTTGTCAATGAAACCATTGATTCTTCATATTCACATCAATAGGTGTTGTTTAAGCCTCTATATGTGTCTTCTTATACAACGCCTCTATTCACCATTAGAAACTCCTATGAGATTCTTAGAACTAAAGAACTATGGGATAAGTTATAATGCTTGTTTCTTACTTTAATTTGCCTCTACACCCTCCTTGAACATCTCAAAGCAGTTGTAAGAGATTCGCCTCCTTTTGACTACAGTTCCACACTTCGATTCACTCTTATTTATATCCCGATGGTTCAGTAACTCGCTTTTAGGTGAATCACTCTTTGAAAATAGCCAAATCCTAGTCAATGAAACCATTGATTCTTCATATTCATATCAATAGATGTTTAAGGCTCTATATGTGTCTTCTTGCTACAATGCCCCTTATTCACCATTAGAAACTCCTATGATATTCTTAGAACTAATGAGAACTACATGGGATAAGCTTATAATGCTTGTTTCTTACTTTGATTTGCTTTCACACCTTCCTTGAACATCTCAAAGCAAATAAGAGATTCACCTCTTTGACTACTACTCCACACTCTCGATTCACTTTATTTGTATCCCGATGGTTCAAAACTCTGCTTTTAGGTGAATCAGCTTGAAAATGGCCAAAATCTCGTCAATGAAACCATTGATTCTTCATATTCATATCAATAGGTGTGTTAAGCCTCTATATGTGTCTTCTGCTACAACGCCCTTATTCACCATTAGAAACCTCATAGAGATTCTTAGAACTAACAAAACTATGGGATAAGCTATAATGCTTGTTTCTTACATTGATTTGCTTCTACACCTTTCTTGAACATCTCAAAGCAGCTTGTAAGAGATTCACCTCTTTGACTACACTTCCACACTCGATTCACTCTTATTTGTATCCCGATGGTTCAAACTCTGCTTTTAGGTGAATCAACTTGAAAATGGCCAAATCCTTGTCAATGTAAACCATTGATTCTTCATATTCACATCAATAGGTGTTGTTTAAGCCTCCATAGTGTCTTTCTACAACGCCTCTGTTCACCATTAGAAACTCCTATGAGATTCTTAGAACTAACAGAACTATGGGATAAGTTATAATGCTTGTTTCTTACTTTGATTTGTTTTCACACCTTTCTTGAACATCTCAAAGCAGTTGTAAGAGATTCACCTTCTTTGACTACACTTCCCCAATTCGATTCACTCTTATTCGTATCCTGATGGTTCACACCTCTCTTTTTAGGTGAACCAGCTTGAAAATGGCCAAATCCTTGTCAATGACACCATTGATTAATCATATTCACATCAATAGGTGTTGTTTAGCCCTATATATGTGTCTTTCTACAACGCCCTTATTCACCATTAGAAACTCCTATGAGATTATTAGAACTAACAAAACTATGGGATAAGCTATCATGCTTGTTTCTTACTTTGATTTGCCTCCTGGCCTCCCTTGAACATCTCAAAGCAGTTTTAAGAGATTCACCTTGTTTGACTACACTTCCACACTCCGATTCACTCTTATTTATATCCTGATGGTTCAGAACTCCGTTTTTGGGTGAATCAGCTTGAAAATGGCCAACTCCTAGTCAATGAGACCATTGATTCTTCATATTCATATCAATAGATGTTGTTTAAGCCTCCATATGTGTCTTCTTGCTACAACGCCCATTATTCACCATTAGAAACACCTATGAGATTCTTAGAACTAACAGAATCCATGGGATAAGTTATAATGCTTGTTTCTTACTTTGATTTTCTTTTACACCTTCCTTGAACATCTCAAAGCAGCTTGAAGAGATTCACCTCCTTTGACTACATTCCACACTTCGATTCACTCTTATTTGTATCCCGATGGTTCAAAACTCTTTTTTAGGTGAATCAACTTGAAAATGGCCAAATCCTTGTCAATGAAACCATTGATTCTTCATATTCATATCAATAGGTGTCATGGTTCTCTATATGTGTCTTCTTGCTACAACGCCCTTTATTCACCATTAGAAACTCCTATGAGATTCTTAGAACTAACAAAACTATGGGATAAGTTTATAATGCTTGTTTCTTACTTTGATTTGCTTCTAGACCTTCCTTCAACATCTCATAGTAGTTGTAAGCGATTCACCTCCTCTGACTACAGTTCCCCACTTCCATTCACTCTTCTTTGTATCCCGATGGTTCAGAACTCTGTTTTTAGGTCAATCAGCTTGAAAATGGCCAAATCCTTGTCAATGTAAACCATTGATTCATCATATTCACATCAATAGGTGTTGTTTAAGCCTCCATATGTGGTTCTTGCTACAACGCCTTTATTCACCATTAGAAACTCTTATGAGATTCTTAGAACTAATGTAACTACATGGGATAAGTTATAATGCTTGTTTCTTAATTTTGATTTCTACACCTTTCTGAACATCTCAAAGCAATTGTAAGAGATTCACCTTTTGACTACACTTCCACACTTCGATTCACTCTTATTTGTATCTTGATGGTTCATAACCCTGCTTTTAGGTGAATCAGCTTGAAAATGGCCAAATCCTTGTCAATGAAACCATTGATTCTTCATATTCACATCAATAGGTGTCTTGGCTCTACATAGTGTCTTCTTCTACAACGCCCTTATTCACCATTAGAAACTCCTATGAGATTATTAGAACTAACAGAACTATAGGATAAGCTATAACGCTTGTTTCTTACTTTAATTTGCTTCTACACCTTCCTTGAACATCTCAAGGGAGTTGTATGAGGTTCACCTCCTTGACTACAGTTCCACACTTCGATTCACTCTTATTTGTATCCCATGGTTCAAAACTCGCTTTTAGGTGAATCAGCTTGAAAATGGCCAAACCTTGTCAATGAAACCATTGATTCTTCATATTCACATCAATAGGTGTTGTTGCCCTCCATATGTGTCTTTCATACAACGCCCTTATTCACCATTAGAAACTCCTATGAGATTCTTAGAACTAACAGAATCTATGGGATAAGCTTATAATGCTTGTTTCTTACTTTGATTTGCTTTCTACACCTTCCTTGAACATCTCAAAGCAAAGTAAGAGATTCACCTCTCGACTACACCTCCACACTTCGATTCACTCTTATTTGTATCCTGATGGTTCGAACTCTGCTTTTTAGGTGAATCAGCTTGAAAATGGCCAAATCCTTGTCAATGAAACCATTGATTCTTCATATTCATATCAATAGGTGTTAAGCTTTCCATATGTGTCTTCTACTACAACGCCCTTATTCACCATTAGAAACTCCTATGAGATTCTTAGAACTACTGTAAAACTATGGGATAAGCTTATAATGTTTGTTTCTACCCTTTGATTTGCTTTCACACCTTTCTTGAACATCTCAAAGCAGTTGTAAGAGATTCACCTTCTTTTGACTACACTTCCACACTTCGATTCACTCTTATTTGTATCCCGATGGTTTGAATCTGCTTTTAGGTGAATCAGCTTGAAAATGGCCAAATCCTTGTCAATGTAACCATTGATTCTTCATATTCATCAATAGGTGCTGTTTAAGCCTATATGTGTCTTCTACAACGCCCTTATGCACCATTAGAAACTCATATGAGATTCTTAGAACTAACAGAACTATGGGATAAGTTATAATGCTTGTTTCTTACTTTTATTTGCTTCCACACCTTTCTTGAATATCTCAAAGCAGTTGTAAGAGATTCACCTCCTTTGACTACACTTCCACACTTCGTATCACTCTCATTTGTATCGTGATGGTTCAAAAACTATGTGTTTAGGTGAATCAGCTTGAAAATGGCCAAATCCTTGTCAATGAAACCATTGATTCTTCATATTCACATCAATAGGTGTTGTTTAAGCCTCTATATGTGTCTTCTTGCTACAACTTCCCATTTTCACCATTAGAAACTCCTATGAGATTCTAAGAACAAACAGAACAATGGGATAAGCTATAATGCTTGTTTCTTACTTTGATTTGCTTCTACACCTTTCTTGAACATCTCAAAGCAGTTGTAAGAGATTCACCTTCTTTGACTACACTTCAACACTTCGATTCACTCTTATTTATATCCCGATGGTTCAAAACTCGCTTTTAGGTGAATCAGCTTGAAAATGGCCAAACCCTTGTCAATGAAACCATTGATTCATCATATTCACATCGATAGGTGTTGTTTAAGCCTCTAGATGTGACTGCTAGCTACAACGCCCCTGATTCACCATTAGAAACTCTATGAGATTCTTAGAACTAACAAAACTATGGGATGCTAATAATGCTTGCTTTTTTACATTTGATTGCTTTCTACACCTTTCTTGAACATCTCAAAGCAGTTGTAAGAGATTCAACCTTCTTGACTACACTTCCACACTTCGATTCACTCTTATTTGTATCCTCGATGGTTCAGAACTCTGTTTTTAGGTGAATCAGCTTGAAAATGGCCAACTCTTGTCAATGAAACCATTGATTCTTCATATTCACATCAATAGGTGTTGTTAGCTCCTCCATATGTGTCTTCTTTACAACGCCTCTTATTCACCATTAGAAACTCTTTATGAGATTCTTAGAACTACAGAATCCATGGATAAGTTATAATGCTTGTTTCTTACTTTTATTTGCTTCTACACCTTTCTTGAACATCTCAAAGCAGTTGTAAGAGATTCACCTCCTTCGACTACACTTCCACACTTCGATTCACTTTGTATTTCGATGGTTCAACTGTTTTTAGGTGAATCAACTTGAAAATGGCCAAATCCTTGTCAATGAAACCATTGATTCTTCATATTCACATCAATAGGTGTTGTTTAAGCTTCTATATGTGTCTTCTTACTAACGCCCTTATTCACCATTAGAAACTCCTATGAGATTCTTAGAACCAACAAATATGGGATAAGCTTATAATGCTTGTTCTTACTTTGATTTGCTTCACACCTTTCTTGAACATCTCAAAGCAGTTGTAAGAGATTCACCTTTCTTGATTACACTTCCACACTTCGATTCACTCTTATTTGTATCCCGATGGTTCAGAACCTGCTTTTAGGTGAATCAGCTTGAAATGGCCAAACCTTGTCAATGAAACCATTGATTCTTCATATTCACATCAATAGGTGTTGTTAAGCCTCTATATGTGTCTTCTTGCTACAACGCCTTATTCACCATTAGAAACTCTTATGAGATTCTTAGAACTAACAGAACTATGGATAAGTTATAATGCTTGTTTCACTTTGATTTGCTTCTACACCTTCCTTGAACATCTCAAAGCAATTAAGAGATTCACCTTCTTTGACTACACTTCCACACTTCGATTCACTCTTATTTGTATCCTGCTGGTTGAGAACTCTGCTTTTAGGTGAATCAACTGAAAATGGCCAATCTCTTGTCAATGAAACCATTGATTCTTCATATTCACATCAATAGGTGTTGTTTAAGCCTCTATATGTGTCTTCTTACTACAACGCTCTTATTCACCATTAGAAACTCCTACGAGATTCTTAGAACTAAGTAACTATGGGATAGTTATACTGCTTGTTTTACTTGATTTGTTTCTACACCTTCCTTGAACATCTCAAAGCAGTTAAAGAGATTCACCTCTTTCGACTACACTTCCACACTTCGATTCACTTTATTTGTATCTTGATGGTTCAAACTCTTTTTAGGTGAATCAGCTTGAAAATGGCCAAATCCTGTCAATGAAACCATTGATTCTTCATATTCACATCAATAGGTGCTGTTTAAGCTCTATATGTGTCTTCTTACTACAACGCCTCTTATTCACCATTAGAAACTCCTATGAGATTCTTAGAACTAAAATAAACTATGGATAAGTTTATAATGCTTGTTTTTACTTTGATTTGCTTCTACACCTTCCTTGAACATCTCAAAGCAGTTGTAAGAGATTCACCTTCTTACTACACTTCCACACTTCGATTCACTCTTATTTGTATCCCGATGGTTCAACTCTGTTTTAGGGTGAATCAGCTTGAAAATGGCTAAATCCTTGTCAATGAAACCATTGATTCTTCATATTCACATCATTATGTGCTTAAGCCCTATATGTGTCTTCTGCTACAACGCCCTTATTCACCATTAGAAACTCCTATGAGATTCTTAGAACCAATGTAACTACGGGATAGTTATAATGCTTTGTTTCTTACTTTGATTTGCTTCTACACCTTCCTTGAACATCTCAAAGCAGTTGTAAGAGATTCACCTTCTTGACTACACTTCCACACTTCGATTCACTTTATTTGTATCCTGATGGTTCAGAACTCTGCTTTAGGTGAATCACTTGAAAATGGCCAAATCCTTGTCAATGTAACCATTGATCTTCATATTCACATCAATAGGTGTTTTTATTCCTATATGTGTCTTCTTTACAACGCCTCTTATTCACCATTAGAAACTCCTATGAGATTCTAGAACTAATAAAACTATGGGATAAGTTTATAATGCTTGTTTCTTACTTTGATTTGCTTTCACACCTTTCTTGAACATCTCAAAGCAGCTTACAAGAGATTCACCTTCTTTGGACTACACTTCCACACTCGATTCACTCTTATTTGTATCCTGATGGTTCAAAACTCGTTTTAGTGAATCAACTTGAAATGGCTAAATCCTTGTCAATGTAACCATTGATTCTTCATATTCACATCAATAGGTGTTTTAAGCTCCATATGTGTCTTCTTACAAACGCCCCTTATTCACCATTAGAAACTCATAGAGATTCTTAAAACTAATAGAACTACTGGATAGTTATAATGCTTGCTTTCTTACTTTGATTTCTTCTACACCTTCCTTGAACATCTCAAAGCAGTTGAAAGAGATTCACCTCCTTTGACAACACTTCCACACTTCGATTCACTCTTATTTGTATCCCGATGGTTCAAAACTCTGTTTTAAGTGAATCACCTTGAAAATGGCCAAATCCTTGTCAATGAAACCATTGATTCTACATATTCACATCAATAGGTGTTGCTTGCTCTATACGTGTCTTCTGCCACAACGCCCTTATTCACCATTAGAAACTCCTATGAGATTATTAGAACTAAAAAAACCATGGATAAGCTTATAATGCTTGTTTCTTACTTTGATTTGCTTCCACACCTTCCTCGAACATCTCAAAGCAGTAGTAAGAGATTCACCTTCTTTACTACACTTCCACACTTCGATTCACTCTTATTTGTATTCCGATGGTTCAGAACCCGCTTTTAGGTGAATCTGCTTGAAAATGGCCAAACCTTGTCAATGAAACCATTGATTCTTCATATTCACATCAGTGTTTTGCACCTTCCATATGTGTCTTCTGCTACAACGCCCTATTCACCATTAGAAACCCTATGAGATTCTTAGAACTAAAAAACCATGTGATAAGCTTATAATGCTT
>CM051365.1:481325-530520 GCA_028015245.1 Cardamine occulta
AAGAATCAATTGTATCATGTGAAGTTTGGCCATTTTCAAACTGATTCACCTAAAAGCAGAGTTACGAACCATCAGATACAAATAAGGTAAGATGAGAAGTGTGGAAGTGTAGTCCGAAGGTGAATCTCTTATTTGCTTTTCGAGATTTTCAAGGGAGGTCTAGAAGCAAATCAAAGATGAGACAAGCTTATATACATATCCCATAGTTTTGTTAGTTTAATAATCATGAATTTCACAATGGTGAATAAGGAAGCGTTGACAGCAAGAAGACACATCTGGGGGCCAAAACTATGACACCTATTTATGTGAATATGATGAATCAATGGTTTCATTGACAAAGTTTTGGCCATTTCAAGCTGATTCACCTAAAAAGCAGAGTTTTTGGACCATCGAATACAAATCCCGTGAATCGAAGTGTCCAAGAGAATTAAAATAGAGACGATAGCAATAGCTGCTTTGAGATGTTCCGGAAAGCGTGTAGAAGCAAATCAATATAAGAAACAAGCATTATAAACCGATCACATAGTTATTGCGTTTTAATAATCTCGCAAGGTTTCTAATGGTGCAGATAAGGGCGTTGTAGCAAGAAAACACATATAGAAACAAAAGCAACACCTATTGATGTGAATATGAAGAATCGATGGTATCATTGACAAGGATTTAACCATTTTCAAGCTGATTCACCTCAAAGCAGAGTTACGAATATGGGGATACAAATAAAAGTGAATCGAAGTGTGGAAATGCGTCAAAGAAGGTGAATCTCTTACAAAGCTGCTTTGGGAGAGATGTTTCAAGGGAAGGTCTAGAAAGCAAAATCGAAAGTAAAACCGAAGCCTGCTCACCTTATCCTATGAATTTTGTTAGTTTTAATAATCTCATAAGGTTTCAATAATTGAGCCAGGAAGCGTTGTAGCAAGAAGAAGCATATAGAGCTTAAACAACACCTATTGATATGAATATAGTAGAATCAATGGTTTTCTGGTAACAAGTTTAAGCCATTTCCAAGATTACCTAAAACAGAGTTTTGGACCATCCTTAAAAAAATAAATCGGAGTAGTCCCGAAGTGTGGAAGTGTAGTCAAAGACGGTGGATCTCTTGTAACTGCTTTGGATATTCAAGAAGCGTGTAAAACAAATCAATGTAAAAGCAAGCATTATAAGCTTATCCAGCAGTTACATTAGTTCTAATAATCATGGGAGTTTCTAATGGTGAATAAGAGGTTAGCAGAAGTAGAAGACACATATAGAAGCAAAACAGCACCTATGGATGTGAATATAAGAGAATCAATGGTTTTCATTGACAAAGTTTGGCCATTTTCAAGCTGATTCACCTAAAAGCAGAGTTCTGAACCATCGGAATCTGAATAAGAGGGAATGCGACCAAGTGTGGAAGTGTAGTCAAAGAAGGTGATCTCTTGAGCTACTTTAGAGATGTTCAAGGAAGGTCTAGAAGCAAATCAAGTAGAGAAACAAAATTATAGCTTCTCCCATAGTTACGCTGGTTTTAATAATCTCAAAGTAGATTTCCTATTAATCTGAGATAAGAAAGAAACATGAAGGCTTACATATCCCGGAAACCCCAAGCAACTGTGATGTCAACATAGAAAAAGAATCGTTGTATCATTGACAAGGATTTGGCCATTTTCAAATGATTCACCCTCAAAGCGAGTTACAGACCATGGGATCCTAGGCCAAGTGAATCAGAGTGTGGAGAATTATTCTAATTGAAGGTGAATCTCTCCTGAGTACTTTGAGATTTTCAGGAAGGAGTCTAGAAACAAATCAAAATAAAAATTAAACTATATACATATCCATAGTTTTGTTGGTTTAATAAATCTCATGGAGTTCTAATGAGTGAATAAGGGCCCCAGAAAAAGACACATAGGAAGCAAACACTTGCTTTATTTATGTGAATATGATGAGTCGATGGTTTTCATTGACAAGAGTTTGGCCATTTTCAAGCTGATTCACCTAAAAGCAGGTTTTTGGGACCATGAGGATACAAATCGGAGTGGGCCAAGAGTCGCAGTGTGGTGAACCGAGGTGAATCTCTCCTGATGGCTAACAGGATGTTCAAAGAAAGCGTGTAGAAAGCAAATCCCGATACTAAAAGCAAGCATTATAAACAGATCCCTTAGTTCTATTGGTTTTAATAATCTCATAGGCGTTCCTAATGGTGAATGGGAAGCGTTGTATATGAAAAACACGTATAGAGGTTTCATAACACCTATTGATGTGAATATATGAAGAATCAATGAGTATCTGATGACAAAAGTTGGCCATTTTCAGAGCTGATTCCCTTTCATGAGGTTACGAACCATCGGGATACAAATAAGAGTGAATGTCGAAGTGTGATGCATGAAATCGAAAGAGGTGAATCTCTTACTTTAGCTGAGATGTTCAAAGGAAGGTCTGAAGCAAATCAAAATCGAAGACAAGCTATACACATATACTGATTTTAAATTGTTTTTTTAGTAATCTCGTAGGAGTTTCTAATATATGAATATAGGGCATTGTATGCAAGAAGACACGTATAGAGCAACTGTGACACCTGATGATGTAAAGATATGATGATCCGTGGTTTCATGACAAAGGATTTGGTATTTCAAAATTTGATTCACACCTTTAGCATGAGTTTTGGACCATCAAGATACAAATCAAGAGTGAATCGAAGTGTGGAAGTGTAGTGAAGAGAATTGAATCTCTTATGGCTACTTTGAGATGTTCGAGAAAGCGTGTAGAAACAAATCAATGTAAAGAAACAAGCATTTATAAACATCCATAGAATTATTGGTTTAATAATCTCATAGAGGTTCTAATGGTGAATAAAGGCGTTGTAGTAGAAGAACATATAGGAAAGCCATAGCCTATGGACTGAATATAGAAGAATCAATGGTTTTCATTGACAAAAGTTGGCCATTTAAGTAGTTCCCCCAAAGCAGAGTTAAGAACCATGGGATACAAATAGAGTGAATGTCAGAAGTGTGATGTAGTCAAAGAGGTGAATGCTGAGCTGCTTTAAGTTTTCAAAGGAAAGAGTCTAAAGCGGAAATAAAAAATGAAATGACTATATATACCTTATCATGGATTTTTATTGGATTTTAATAATCTCTTAAGGAACCTAATGGTAAGGAGCGTTGTAGCAAGAAGACACATATAGATGCTTAAACAACACCTATTTATGTCAATATGAAGAATCAATGGTTTCATTGACAAGGATTTGGCCATTTTCGGAAGTGATTAAACTAAAAAAAAATTTTGGACCATCAAGATACAAATCCGAGGTGGATCGAAGTGTGGAAGTGTAGTCAAGAAGGTGAATCTCTTGTAAGCTGCTTTGAGATGTTCGAAAGCGTGTAGAAGCAAATCAACCTAGAAACAAACATTATAAGTCATCCCATAGTTCCATTAGTTTTTAATAATCTCATAGGAGTTTCTAATGGTGAATAAAGGCGTTGTAGAAGAAAACACGTATAAAGGTTTAGAAACACTTATTGATGTGAATATAGAAGAATCATTGGTTTCATTGACAAAGATTTGGCCATTTCAAAGCTGGTTCACCTAAAGCGAGTTCTGAACCATCCAGGATACAAATAAAGTGAATCGAAGTGTGGAACTGTAGTCAAAGAGGTGAATCTCTTACAACTCTTTGAGATGTTCAAGGAAGGTCTAGAAGCAAATCAAAGTAAGAAACAAAAATTATAGCTTATCCCATGGTTTATTAGTTTTAATAATCTCATAGGAGTTTCTAAAGGAGAATAAGAGCGTTGTAGCAAGAAGACACATATAGAGACTTAGCAACACCTATTGATGTGAAAATGAAGAATCAATGGTTTCATTGACAAGGATTTGGCCATTTTCAAGCTGATTCACCTAAAAACAGAGTTTTGGGACCATCAAGATACAAATCAGAGTGAATCGAAGTGTGGAAGTGTAGTCAAAGAAGGTGAATCTCTTGTAACTGCTTTGAGATGTTTAGGAAAGGTGTAGAAGCCAAATCAAGTGAGAAACAAGCATTATAAGCATCCCATAGTTACGTTAGTTTAATAATCTCATAAGGAGTTTCTAATGGTGAATAAAGGAAGCGATGTAGTAAGAAGACACATATAGAGGCTAAAAGCAAGCAACTATTGATGTGAATATGAAGAATCAATGGTTTCATTGACAAGGATTTGGCCATTTTCAAGCTGATTCACCTAAAAGCAGGTTTTGGACCATCAGGATACAAATAAGAGTGAATAGAAGTGTGGAAGTGTAGTCGAAGAGGTGAATCTCTTACAAGCTGCTTTGAGATGTTCGAAGAAAGTGTCAAGCAAATCAATGTAAGAAACAAGCATTATACCTTATCCATGATTTGTTAGTTTTAATAATCTACTAGGACCTTCTAATGGTGAATAAGGAGTTGTAGCAAGAAGACACATATAGAGGCTTAAACAACACCTATTGATGTGATTATGAAGAATGAAGGGTTTCATTGACGAGGATTTGGCCATTTTCGAGCCGGTTCACCCTAAAAGCAGTTTCGAGACCATCGGGATACAAATAAGTGAATCGAGAGTGTGGAAGTGTAGTCCCGAAGAAGGTGAATCTCTTACAACTGCTTTGAGATGTTCAAGAAAGGTGTAAAGCAAATCAAAGTGAGAAACAAGGCATTATAAACTTATCCCGTAGTTCTGTGGTTTTAATAATCTCATAGGAGTTTTCTAATGGTGAATAAGGAAGCGTTGTAGCAAGAAGACACATATAGGGCTAACAGCACTATTGATGTGAATATGAAGAATCAATGGTTTCATTGACAAGGATTTGGCCATTTTCAAGGTGATTCACCTAAAGCAGAGTTTTTGGACCATCGGATACAAATCGAGTGAATCGAAGTGTGGAAGTGTAGTCGAAGGTGAATCTCTTACAACTGCTTTGAGATGTTCAGGAAGCGTGTAGAAACAAATCAAAGTAAGAAACAAGCATTATATACCTTATCCCATAGTTTTATTAGTTTTAATAATCTCATAGGAGTTTCTAATGGTGAATAAGAGCGTTGTAGCAAGAAGACACATATAGAGGCTTAAACAACACCTATTGATGTGAATATGAAGAATCAATGGTTTCATTGACAAGGATTTGGCCATTTTCAAGCTGATTCACCTAAAAACAGAGTTTTTGGACCATCAAGATACAAATAAGAGTGAATCGAAGTGTGGAAGTGTAGTCAAAGAAGGTGAATCTCTTGTAACTGCTTTGAGATGTTCAAGAAACGTGTAGAAGCAAATCAATGTAAGAAACAAGCATTATAGCTTATCCCATAGTTACATTAGTTTAATAATCTCATAGGAGTTTCTAATGGTGAATAAGAGGCGTTGTAGTAAGAAGACACATATAGAGGCAAACAACACCTATTGATGTGAATATGAAGAATCAATGGTTTTCATTGACAAGGATTTGGCCATTTTCAAGCTGATTCACCTAAAAGCGAGTTTTGAACCATCAGGATACAAATAAGAGTGAATCGAAGTGTGGAAGTGTAGTCGAAGAAAGTGAATCTCTTACAACTCCTTAGACATGTTCGAGGAAGATCCAGAAGCAAATCAAAGTAAGAAACAAGCATTATAAACTATCCCATAGTTCTGTTAGTTTAATAATCTCATAGGAGTTTCTACTGGTGAATAAGACGCGTTGTAGTAAGAAGACACAGATAGAGGCGTAAATAACACCTATTGATGTGAATATGAAGAATCAATGGTTTCATTGACAAGGATTTGGCCATTTTCAAGCTGATTCACCTAAAAGCGGAGTTTTGAACCATCAAGATACAAATAAGAGTGAATCGAGTGTGGAAGTGTAGTCGAAAAGGTGAATCTCTTACAACTGCTTTGAGATGTTCAAGGAAGGTGTAGAAGCAAATCAAAGTAAGAAACAAGCATTATAGCTTATCCCATAATTCTGTTAGTTCTAAGTATCTCATAGGAGTTTCTAATGGTGAATAAGGGGTGTTGTAGTAAGAAGACACATATAGAGGCTTCAACAACACCTATTGATGTGAATATGAAGAATCAATGGTTTCATTGACAAGGATTTGGCCATTTTCAAGCTGATTCACCTAAAACAGAGTTTTGGACCATCGGGATACAAATAGAGTGAATCGAAGTGTGGAAGTGTAGTCAAAGAAGGTGAATCTCTTACAACTGCTTTGAGATGTTCAAGAAGGTCTAGAAGCAAATCAATGTAAGAAAGCAAGCATTATAAACATCCCGTAGTTCTGTTAGTTTTAATAATCTCATAGGAGTTTCTAATGGTGAATAAGGGGCGTTGTAGTAAGAAGACACATATAGAGGCTTAAACAACACCTATTGATGTGAATATGAAGAATCAATGGTTTCATTGACAAGGATTTGGCCATTTTCAAGCTGATTCACCTAAAAACAGAGTTTTTGGACCATCAGGATACAAATAAGAGTGAATCAAAGTGTGGAAGTGTAGTCAAAGAAGGAGAATCTCTTGTAACTGCTTTGAGATGTTCAAGAAACGTGTAGAAGCAAATCAATGTAAGAAACAAGCATTATAGCTTATCCCATAGTTTTGTTAGTTTTAATAATCTCATAGGAGTTTCTAATGGTGAATAAGGGGCGTTGTAGTAAGAAGACACATATGAGGCTTAAACAACACCTATTGATGTGAATATGAAGAATCAATGGTTTCATTGACAAGGATTTGGCCATTTTCAAGCTGATTCACCTAAAAACAGAGTTTTGAACCATCGAGGATACAAATAAGAGTGAATCGAAGTGTGGAAGTGTAGTCAAGGAGGTGAATCTCTTACAATTTGCTTTGAGATGTTCAAGGAAGGTCTAGAAACAAATCAAAGTAAGAAACAAGCATTATAGCTTATCCCCTCGTTCTGTTAGTGCTAACAAACTCATAGGAGTTACTAATGGTGCATAAAGGGAGTTGTAGAAAGACGACACATATAGAGGCTTAAACAAAAACTATTGATGTGATTATGAAGAATCAATGGTTTTCATTGACAAGGATTTGGCCATTTTCAAGCTGATTCACCTCAAAACAGAGTTTTTCAACCATCAGGATACAAATCGGAGGGGATCGAAGTGTGAAAGTGTAGTCAAAGGCGTGGGATCCCTTACAACTGCTTTGAGATGGTCAAGAAAGGTCTAGAAATGCAAATCAAAGTAAGAAACAAACATTATAGCTTATCCCATAGTTTTATTGGTTCTAATAATCTCATAGGAGTTTCTAATGGTGAATAAGGGGCATTGTAGTAAAAAGACACATATAGAGCCTTGAACAACACCTATTGATGAGAATATGAAGAATCAATGGTTTCATTGACAAGGATTTGGCCATTTTCAAGCTGATTCACCTAAAAACAGAGTTTTTGGACCATCAAGATACAAATAAAAGTGAATCGAAGTGTGGAAGTGTAGTCAAAGAAGGTGAATCTCTTACAACTGCTTTGAGATGTTCAAGAAAGGTGTAGAAGCAAATCAAAGTAAGAAACAATCATTATAGCTTATCCCATAGTTCTGTTAGTTTATAGAATCTCATAGGAGTTCCTAATGGTGACAAAGGGCGTTGTAGTAAGAAGACACATATAGAGGCTTAAACAACACCTATTGATGTGAATATGAAGAATCAATGGTTTCATTGACAAGGATTTGGCCATTTTCAAGCTGATTCACCTAAAAACAGAGTTCTGAACCATCAGGATATAAATAAGAGTGAATCGAAGTGTGGAAGTGTAGTCAAAGAAGGTGAATCTCTTGTAACTGCTTTGAGATGTTCAAGGAAGGTGTAGAAGCAAATCAAAATAAGAAACAAGCATTATAGCTTATCCCATAGTTTTGTTAGTTCTAATAATATCATAGGAGTTTCTAATGGTGAATAAGGGGCGTTGTAGCAAGAAGACACATATAGAGGCTTAAACAACACCTATTGATGTGAATATGAAGAATCAATGGTTTCATTGACAAGGGTTTGGCAATTTTCAAGCTGATTCACCTAAAAACAGAGTTTTGAACCATCAGGATACAAATAAGATTGAATCGAAGTGTGGAACTGTAGTCAAAGGAGGGGAATCTTTTACAACTGCTTTGAGATGTTCAAGGAAGGTGTAGAAGCAAATCAAAGTAAGAAACAAGCATTATAGCTTATCCCATAGTTTTGTTAGTTTTAATAATCTCATAGGAGTTTCTAATGGTGAATAAGGGCGTTGTAGTAAGAAGACACATATAGAGGCTTAAACAACACCTATTGATGTGAATATGAAGAATCAATGGTTTCATTGACAAGGATTTGGCCATTTTCAAGCTGATTCACCTAAAAGCAGAGTTATGAACCATCGGGATACAAATAAGAGTGAATCGGAAGTGTGGAAGTGTAGTCGAAGGAGGTGGCTCTCTTACAACTGCTTTGAGCTGTTCAAGCAAAGAGTAGATGAAAATCAAAGTAAGAAAAAAGCATCATAGCTTATCCAATAGTTTTATTAGTTTTAATAATATCATAGGAGTTTCTAATGGTGAATAAGAGGCGTTGTAGCAAGAAGACACATATAGAGACTTAAACAACACCTATGGATATGAATATGAAGAATCAATTGTTTCATTGACAAGGATTTGGCCATTTTCAAGCTGATTCACCTAAAAACAGATTTTTTGAACCATCAATATACAAATGAGAGGGAATCGAAGTGTGGAAGTGTAGTCAAAGAGGTGAATCTCTTACAACTGCTTTGAGATGTTCAAGAAAGCGTGTAGAAGCAAATCAATATAAGAAACAAGCATTATAAGCTTATCCCATAGTTTATTAGTTTTAATAATCTCATAGGAGTTTCTAATGGTGAATAAGGGCGTTGTAGCAAGAAGACACATATAGAGCAAACAACACCTATTGATGTGAATATGAAGAATCAATGGTTTCATTGACAAGGATTTGGCCATTTTCAAGCTGATTCACCTAAAAACAGAGTTCTGAACCATCAGGATACAAATAAAAGTGAATCAAAGTGTGGAAGTGTAGTCAAAGAAGGTGAATCTCTTACAACTGCTTTGAGATGTTCAAGAAAGGTGTAGAAGCAAATCAATGTAAGAAACAAGCATTATAGCTTATCCCATAGTTCTGTTAGTTCTAATAATCTCATAGGAGTTTCTAATGGTGAATAAGGGGCGTTGTAGCAAGAAGACACATATAGAGGCTTAAACAACACCTATTGATGTGAATATGAAGAATCAATGGTTTCATTGACAAGGATTTGGCCATTTTCAAGCTGATTCACCTAAAAACAGAGTTTTTGAACCATCAAGATACAAATCAGAGTGAATCGAAGTGTGGAAGTGTAGTCAAAGAAGGTGAATCTCTTGTAACTGCTTTGAGATGTTCAAGAAACGTGTAGAAGCAAATCAATGTAAGAAACAAGCATTATAGCTTATCCCATAGTTCTGTTAGTTTTAATAATCTCATAGGAGTTTATAATGGTGAATAAGAGGCGTTGTAGTAAGAAGACACATATAGAGGCTTAAACAACACCTATTGATGTGAATATGAAGAATCAATGGTATCATTGACAAGGATTTGGCCATTTTCAAGCTGATTCACCTAAAAGCAGAGTTCTGAACCATCAGGATACAAATAAAGAGTGAATCGAAGTGTTGAAGTGTAGTCCAAGGCAATGAATCTCTTACAACTGCTTTGAGATGTTCAAGGAAGGTCTAGAAGCAAATCAAAGTAAGAAACAAGCATTATAGCTTATCCCATAGTTCTGTTAGTTTTAATAATCTCATAGGAGTTTCTAATGGTGAATAAGGAGCGTTGTAGCAAGAAGACACATATAGAGGCTTAAACAGCACCTATTGATGTGAATATGATGAATCAATGGTTTCATTGACAAGGATTTGGCCATTTTCAAGCTGATTCACCTAAAAACAGAGTTCTGAACCATCAGGATACAAATAAGAGTGAATCGAAGTGTTTTAGTGTAGTCAAAGTCAGTGAATCTCTTACAACTGCTTTGAGATATTCACGGAAGGTCTAGAAGCAACTCAAAGTAAGAAACAAGCATTATAAGCTTATCCCATGGTTCTGTTAGTTTTAATAATCTCATAGGGTTTCTAATGGTGAATAAGGGGCGTTGTAGTAAGAAGACACATATAGAGGCTTAAACAACACCTATTGATGTGAATATGAAGAATCAATGGTTTCATTGACAAGGATTTGGCCATTTTCAAGCTGATTCACCTAAAAGCAGAGTTGGACCATCGGGATACAAATAAGAGTGAATCGAAGTGTGGAAGTGTAGTCAAAGGAGGTGAATCTCTTACAACTGCTTTGAGATGTTCAAGGAAGGTGTAGAAGCAAATCAAAGTAAGAAACAAGCATTATAAGCTTATCCCGTAGTTCTGTTAGTTTGAATAATCTCGTAGGAGTTTCTAATGGTGAATAAGAGGCGTTGTAGTAAGAAGACACATATAGAGCTTAAACAACACCTATTGATGTGAATATGAAGAATCAATGGTTTTCATTGACAAGGATTTGGCCATTTTCAAGCTGATTCACCTAAAAGCGGAGTTTCGGACCATCAGGATACAAATAAAAGTGAATCGAAGTGTGGAAGTGTAGTCAAAGAAGGTGAATCTCTTACAACTGCTTTGAGATGTTCAAAAAAGGTGTAGAAGCAAATCAATGTAAGAAACAAGCATTATAGCTTATCCCATAGTTTTGTTAGTTCTAATAATCTCATTGGAGTTTCTAATGGTGAATAAGGGGCGTTGTAGCAAGAAGACACATATAGAGGCTTAAACAACACCTATTTATGTGAATATGAAGAATCAATGGTTTCATTGACAATGATTTGGCCATTTTCAAGCTGATTCACCTAAAAACAGAGTTCTGAACCATGAGGATACAAATAAGAGTGAATCGAAGTGTGGAACTATAGTCAAAGGAGGTGAATCTCTTACAACTGCTTTGAGATGTTCAAGGAAGGTGTAGAAGCAAATCAAAGTAAGAAACAAGCTATATACCTTATCCCATAATTTTGTTAGTTTTAATAATCTCATAAGAGTTTCTAATGGTGAATAAGGGGCGTTGTAGCAAGAAGACACATATAGAGGCTTAAACAACACCTATTGATGTGAATATGAAGAATCAATGGTTTCATTGACAAGGATTTGGCCATTTTCAAGCTGATTCACCTAAAAACAGAGTTCTGAACCATCAGGATACAAATAAAAGTGAATCGAAGTGTGGAAGTGTAGTCAAAGAAGGTGAATCTCTTACAACTGCTTTGAGATGTTCAAAAAAGGTGTAGAAGCAAATCAAAGTAAGAAACAAGCATTATAAACTTATCCCATGGTTTTGTTAGTTTTAATTATCTCATAGGAGTTTCTATTGGTGAATTTGGGAGTTGTAGAAAGAAGACACATATAGAGGCTTAAACAACACCTATTGATGTGAATATGAAGAATCAATGGTTTCATTGACAAGGATTTGGCCATTTTCAAGCTGATTCACCTAAAAACAGAGTTCTGAACCATCAGGATACAAATAAGAGTAAATCGAAGTGTGGAACTATAGTCAAAGGACGTGAATCTCTTACAACTGCTTTGAGATGTTCAAGGAAGGTCTAGAAGCAAATCAAAGTAAGAAACAAGCGTTATAGCTTATCCCATAGTTCTGTTAGTTCTAAGAATCTCATAAGAGTTTCTAATGGTGAATAAGGGGCGTTGTAGTATGAAGCCACATATAGAGGCTTAAACAACACCTATTGATGTGAATATGAAGAATCAATGGTTTCATTGACAAGGATTTGGCCATTTTCAAGCTGATTCACCTAAAAGCGAGTTTCGAACCATCGGGATACAAATCAGAGTGAATCGAAGTGCGGAAGTGTAGTCAAGGAGGTGAATCTCTTACAACTGCTTTGAGATGTTCAAGGAAAGGTGTAGAAGCAAATCAAAGTAAGAAACAAGCATTATAAACTATCCCATAGTTCTGTTGGTTCTAATAATCTCATAGGAGTTTCTAATGGTGAATAAGAGGCGTTGTAGAAGAAGCACATATAGAGTCTTAAACAACACCTATTGAGGTGAATATGAAGAATCAATGGTTTCATTGACAAGGATTTGGCCATTTTCAAGCTGATTACACTAAAAACGAAGGTTTTGAACCATCGGGATCCAAATAAGAGTGAATCGAAGCGTGGAAGCGTAGTCATGGACGGTGAATCTCTTAAAACAGCTTTGAGACGTTCAAGGGAGGTCAAGAAGCAAATCAAAGTAAGCAACAAGCATTATAGCTTATCCCATAGTTTTTTTAGTTCTAATAATCTCATAGGAGTTTCTAATGGTGAATAAGGGGCGTTGTAGCAAGAAGACACATATAGAGGCTTAAACAACACCTATTGATGTGAATATGAAGAATCAATGGTTTCATTGACAAGGGTTTGGCCATTTTCAAGCTGATTCACCTAAAAACAGAATTCTGAACCATCAGAATACAAATAAGAGTGAATCGAAGTGTGGAAGTGTAGTCAAAGAAGGTGAATCTCTTACAACTGCTTTGAGATGTTCAAGGAAGGTCTAGAAGCAAATCAAAGTAAGAAACAAGCATTATAGCTTATCCCATAGTTTTGTTAGTTCTAACAATCTCATAAGAGTTTCTAATGGTGAATAAGGGGCGTTGTAGCAAAAAGACACGTATAGAGGCTTAAACAACACCTATAGATGTGAATATGATGAATCAATGGTATCATTGACAAGGATTTGGCCATTTTCAAGCTGATTCACCTAAAAACTGAGTTCTGAACCATCAGGATATAAATAAGAGTGAATCGAAGTGTGGAAGTGTAGTCAAAGAAGGTGAATCTCTTCTAGCTGCTTTGAGATGTTCAAGGAAGGTGTAGAAGCAAATCAAAGTAAGAAACAAGCATTATAGCTTATCCCATAGTTTTGTTAGTTCTAATAATCTCATAGGAGTTTCTAATGGTGAATAAGGGGCGTTGTAGCAAGAAGACACATATAGAGGCTTAAACAACACCTATTGATGTGAATATGAAGAATCAATGGTTTCATTGACAAGGATTTGGCCATTTTCAAGCTGATTCACCTAAAAACAGAGTTCTGAACCATCAGGATACAAATAAAAGTGAATCGAAGTGTGGAAGTGTAGTCAAAGAAGGTGAATCTCTTACAACTGCTTTGAGATGTTCAAGGAAGGTCTAGAAGCAAATCAAAGTAAGAAACAAGCATTATAGCTTATCCCATAGTTTTGTTAGTTTTAATAATCTCATAGGAGTTTCTAATGGTGAATAAGGGGCGTTGTAGTAAGAAGACACATATAGAGGCTTAAACAACACCTATTGATGTGAATATGAAGAATCAATGGTTTCATTGACAAGGATTTGGCCATTTTCAAGCTGATTCACCTAAAAACAGAGTTCTGAACCATCAGGATACAAATAAGAGTGAATCGAAGTGTGGAAGTGTAGTCAAAGAAGGTGAATCTCTTACAACTGCTTTGAGATGTTCAAGGAAGGTGTAGAAGCAAATCAAAGTAAGAAACAAGCATTATAGCTTATCCCATAGTTCTGTTAGTTTTAATAATCTCATAGGAGTTTCTAATGGTGAATAAGGGGCGTTGTAGTAAGAAGACACATATAGAGGCTTAAACAACACCTATTGATGTGAATATGAAGAATCAATGGTTTCATTGACAAGGATTTGGCCATTTTCAAGCTGATTCACCTAAAAACAGAGTTCTGAACCATCAGGATACAAATAAAAGTGAATCGAAGTGTGGAAGTGTAGTCAAAGAAGGTGAATCTCTTACAACTGCTTTGAGATGTTCAAAAAAGGTGTAGAAGCAAATCAAAGTAAGAAACAAGCATTATAGCTTATCCCATAGTTCTGTTAGTTTTAATAATCTCATAGGAGTTTCTAATGGTGAATAAGGGGCGTTGTAGTATGAAGACACATATAGAGGCTTAAACAACACCTATTGATGTGAATATGAAGAATCAATGGTTTCATTGACAAGGATTTGGCCATTTTCAAGCTGATTCACCTAAAAACAGAGTGTTGAACCATCAGGATACAAATAAGAATGAATCGAGGTGTGGAAGTGTAGTCAAAGAAGGTGAATCTCTTGTAACTGTTTTGAGATGTTTAGGAAAGGTGTAGAAGCAAATCAAGGTAAGAAAGAAGCATTATAGCTTATCCCATAGTTTTGTTAGTTCTAATAATCTCATAGGAGTTTCTAATGGTGAACAAGGGGCGTTGTAGCAAGAAGACACATATGGAGGCTTAAACAACACCTATTGATGTGAATATGAAGAATCAATGGTTTCATTGACAAGGATTTGGCCATTTTCAAGCTGATTAACCTAAAAACAGAGTTCTGAACCATCAGGATACAAATAAGAGTGAATCAAAGTGTGGAACTGTAGTCAAAGGAGGTGAATCTCTTGTACCTGCTTTGAGATGTTCAAGAAAGGTGTAGAAGCAAATCAATGTAAGAAACAAGCATTATAGCTTATCCCATAGTTTTGTTAGTTCTAATAATCTCATAGGAGTTTCTAATGGTGAATAAGGGGCGTTGTAGTAAGAAGACACATATAGAAGCTTAAACAACACCTATTGATGTGAATATGAAGAATCAATGGTTTCATTGACAAGGATTTGGCCATTTTCAAGCTGATTCACCTAAAAACAGAGTTCTGAACCATCAGGATACAAATAAGGTGAATCGAAGTGTGGAAGTGTAGTCAAAGAAGGTGAATCTCTTGTAACTGCTTTGAGATGTTCAAGAAAGGTGTAGAAGCAAATCAAAGTAAGAAACAAGCATTATAGCTTATCCCATAGTTCTGTTAGTTCTAAAAATCTCATAGGAGTTTCTAATGGTGAATAAGGGGCGTTGTAGCAAGAAGACACATATAGAGGCTTAAACAACACCTATTGATGTGAATCTGAAGAATCAATGGTTTTGATTGACAAGGGTTTGGCCATTTTCAAGCTGATTCACCTAAAAACAGAGTTCTAAACCATCAAAATACAAATAAGAGTGAATCGAAGTGTGGAACTATAATCAAAGGAGGTGAATCTCTTACAACTGCTTTGAGATGTTCAAGGAAGGTCTAAAAGCAAATCAAAGTAAGAAAGAAGCATTATAGCTTATCCCATAGTTTTGTTAGTTCTAATAATCTCATAGGAGTTTCTAATGGTGAATAAGGGGCGTTGTAGCAAGAAGACACATATAGAGGCTTAAATAACACCTATTGATGTGAATATGAAGAATCAATGGTTTTGATTGACAAGGGTTTGGCCATTTTCAAGCTGATTCACCTAAAAGCAGAGTTTTTGAACCATCGGGATACAAATAAGAGTGAATCGAAGTGTGGAAGTGTAGTCAAAGAGGTGAATCTCTTACAACTGCTTTGAGATGTTCAAGGAAGGTCTAGAAGCAAATCAAAGTAAGAAACAAGCATTATAGCTTATCCCGTAGTTCTGTTAGTTTTAATAATCTCATAAGGGTTTCTAATGGTGAATAAGGGGCGTTGGAGTAAGAGGTCACAAATAGAGGCTTAGGCATCACTTGTTGATGTGAGTGGGAAGAATCAATGGTTTCATTGACAAGGATTTGGCCATTTTCAAGCTGATTCACCAAAAAACATAGTTTTGAACCATCAGGATACAAATAAGAGTGAATCGATGTGTGGAATTATAGTCAAGGGAGGTGAATCTCTTACAACTGCTTTGAGATGTTCAAGGAAGGTCTAGAAGCAAATCAAAGTAAGAAACAAGCCCTATACCTTATCCCTTCGTTCTTTTGTTTTTAATAATCTCTTAGGGTTTTCTAAGGGGGAATAAGGGCGTTGTAGTAAGAAGACACATATAGAGCTTAAACAACACCTATTGATGAGAATATGAAGAATCAATGGTTTCATTGACAAGGATTTGGCCATTTTCAAGCTGATTCACCTAAAAACAGAGTTCTGAACCATCATGATACAAATAAAAGTGAATCGAAGTGTGGAAGTGTAGTCAAAGAAGGTGAATCTCTTACAACTGCTTTGAGATGTTCAAGGAAGGTCTAGAAGCAAATCAAAGTAAGAAACAAGCATTATAGCTTATCCCATAGTTCTGTTAGTTTTAATAATCTCATAGGAGTTTCTAATGGTGAATAAGGGGCGTTGTAGTAAGAAGACACATATAGAGGCTAAACAACACCTATTGATGTGAATTCGAAGAATCAATGCTTTTGATTGACAAGGATTTGGCCATTTTCAAGCTGATTCACCTAAAAACAGAGTTTTTGAACCATCAAGATACAAATCAGAGTGAATCGAAGTGTGGAAGTGTAGTCAAAGAAGGTGAATCTCTTACAACTGCTTTGAGATGTTCAAGAAAGGTGGAGAAGCAAGTCAAAGTAAGAAACAAGCAATATAGCTTATCCCAAAGTTCTGTTAGTTATTAGAATCTCATAGGAGTTTCTAATGGTGAATTTGGGAGTTGTAGCTAGAAGACACATATGGAGGCTTAAACAACACCTATTGATGTGAATATGAAGAATCAATGGTTTCATTGACAAGGATTTGGCCATTTTCAAGCTGATTCACCTAAAAACATAGTTTTGAACCATCAGGATACAAATAAGAGTGAATCGATGTGTGGAATTATAGTCAAGGGAGGTGAATCTCTTACAACTGCTTTGAGATGTTCAAGGAAGGTCTACCAGCAAATCAAAGTAAGAAACAAGCATTATAAACTTATCCCGTAGTTCCGTTAGTTTTAATAATCTCATAGGAGTTTCTAATGGTGAATAAGGGGCGTTGTAGTAAGAAGACACATATAGAGGCTTAAGCAACACCTATTGATGTGAATATGAAGAATCAATGGTTTCATTGACAAGGATTTGGCCATTTTCAAGCTGATTCACCTAAAAACAGAGTTCTGAACCATCAGGATACAAATAAGAGTGAATCGAAGTGTGGAAGTGTAGTCAAAGGAGGTGAATCTCTTACAACTGCTTTGAGATGTTCAAGGAAGGTGTATAAGCAAATCAAAGTAAGAAACAAGCATTATAGCTTATCCCATAGTTCTGTTAGTTCTAATAATCTCATAGGAGTTTCTAATGGTGAATAAGGGGCGTTGTAGTAAGAAGACACATATAGAGGCTTAAACAACACCTATTGATGTGAATATGAAGAATCAATGGTTTCATTGACAAGGATTTGGCCATTTTCAAGCTGATTCACCTAAAAACAGAGTTCTGAACCATCAGGATACAAATAAGAGTGAATCGAAGTGTGGAAGTGTAGTCAAAGAAGGTGAATCTCTTACAACTGCTTTGAGATGTTCAAGAAAGGTCTAGAAGCAAATCAAAGTAAGAAACAAGCATTATAGGTTATCCCATAGTTCTGTTAGTTTTAATAATCTCATAGGAGTTTCTAATGGTGAATAAGGGGCGTTGTAGTATGAAAACACATATAGAGGCTTAAACAACACCTATTGATGTGAATATGAAGAATCAATGGTTTCATTTCCAAGGATTTGGCCATTTTCAAGCTGATTCACCTAAAAGCAGAGTTTTGAACCATCAGGATACAAATCAAGTGAATCGGAAGTGTGGAAGTGTAGTCGAAGAGGTGAATCTCTTATAACTGCTTTGAGATGTTCAAGGAAGGTCTAGAAGCAAATCAAAGTAAGAAACAAGCATTATAAGCTTATCCCGTGGTTCTGTTAGTTTTAATAATCTCATAGGAGTTTCTAATGGTGAATAAGGCCGTTGTAGTAAGAAGACACATATAGAGGCTTAAGCAACACCTATTGATGTGAATATGAAGAATCAGTGGTTTCATTGACAAGGTTTTGGCCATTTTCGAGCTGATTCAACTAATAACAGAGGTTTGAACCATCGGGATACAAATAAGAGTGAATCGAAGTGTGGAAGTGTAGTCAAAGAAGGTGAATCTCTTACAACTGCTTTGAGATGTTCAAGGAAGGTCTAGAAGCAAATCAAAGTAAGAAACAAGCATTATAGCTTATCCCATAGTTCTGTTAGTTTTAATAATCTCATAGGAGTTTCTAATGGTGAATAAGGGGCGTTGTAGTAAGAAGACACATATAGAGCCTTAAACAACACCTATTGATGTGAATATGAAGAATCAATGGTTTCATTGACAAGGATTTGGCCATTTTCAAGCTGATTCACCTAAAAACAGAGTTCTGAACCATCAGGATACAAATAAGAGTGAATCGAAGTGTGGAACTGTAGTCAAAGGAGGTGAATCTCTTACAACTGCTTTGAGATGTTCAAGGAAGGTCTAGAAGCAAATCAATGTAAGAAACAAGCATTATAGCTTATCCCATAGTTCTGTTAGTTCTAATAATCTCATAGGAGTTTCTAATGGTGAATAAGGGGCGTTGTAGTAAGAAGACACATATAGAGGCTTAAACAACACCTATTGATGTGAATATGAAGAATCAATGGTTTCATTGACAAGGATTTGGCCATTTTCAAGCTGATTCACCTAAAAACAGAGTTCTGAACCATCAGGATACAAATAAGAGTGAATCAAAGTGTGGAACTGTAGTCAAAGGAGGTGAATCTTTTACAACTGCTTTGAGATGTTCAAGGAAGGTATAGAAGCAAATCAAAGTAAGAAACAAGCATTATAGCTTATCCCATAGTTCTGTTAGTTTTAATAATCTCATAGGAGTTTCTAATGGTGAATAAGGGGCGTTGTAGTATGAAGCCACATATAGAGGCTTAAACAACACCTATTGATGTGAATATGAAGAATCAATGGTTTCATTGACAAGGATTTGGCCATTTTCAAGCTGATTCACCTAAAAGCAGAGTTCTGAACCATCAGGATACAAATAAGAGTGAATCGAAGTGTGGAACTGTAGTCAAAGGAGGTGAATCTCTTACAACTGCTTTGAGATGTTCAAGGAAGATCTAGAAGCAAATCAAAGTAAGAAACAAGCATTATAGCTTATCCCATAGTTCTGTTAGTTTTAATAATCTCATAGGAGTTTCTAATGGTGAATAAGGGGCGTTGTAGTATGAAGACACATATAGCGGTATAAGCAACACCTATTGATGTGAATATGAAGAATCAATGGTTTCATTGACAAGGATTTGGCCATTTTCAAGCTGATTCACCTAAAAACAGAGTTCTGAACCATCAGGATACAAATAAGAGTGAATCGAAGTGTGGAAGTGTAGTCAAAGGAGGTGAATCTCTTACAACTGCTTTGAGATGTTCAAGGAAGGTCTAGAAGCAAATCAAAGTAAGAAACAAGCATTATAGCTTATCCCATAGTTCTGTTAGTTTTAATAATCTCATAGGAGTTTCTAATGGTGAATAAGGGGCGTTGTAGCAAGAAGACACATATAGAGGCTTAAACAACACCTATTGATGTGAATATGAAGAATCAATGGTTTCATTGACAAGAATTTGGCCATTTTCAAGCTGATTCACCTAAAAGAGTTTTGAACCATCGAGGATACAAATAAGAGTGAATCGAAGTGTGGAAGTGTAGTCGAAGGAGGTGAATCTCTTACAACTGCTTTGAGATGTTCAAGGAAGGTCTAGAAGCAAATCCAAGTAAGAAACAATCATTATAGCTGATCCCGTGGTTCTGCTAGTTTTAATAATCTCATAGGAGTTTCTAATGGTGAATAAGGGGTGTTGTAGTAAGAAGACACATATAGAGGCTTAAACAACACCTATTGATGTGAATATGATGAATCAATGGTATCATTGACAAGGATTTGGCCATTTTCAAGCTGATTCACCTAAAAACAGAGTTCTGAACATCAGGATACAAATAAGAGTGAATCGAAGTGTGGAATTATAGTTAAAGGAGGTGAATCTCTTATAACTGCTTTGAGATGTTCAAGGAAGGTCTAGAAGCAAATCAAAGTAAGAAACAAGCATTATAGCTTATCCCATAGTTCTGTTAGTTTTAATAATCTCATAGGAGTTTCTAATGGTGAATAAGGGGCGTTGTAGTAAGAAGACACATATAGAGGCTTAAACAACACCTATTGATGTGAATATGAAGAATCAATGGTTTCATTGACAAGGATTTGGCCATTTTCAAGCTGATTCACCTAAAAACAGAGTTCTGAACCATCAGGATACAAATAAGAGTGAATCGAAGTGTGGAACTGTAGTCAAAGGAGGTGAATCTCTTACAACTGCTTTGAGATGTTCAAGGAAGGTCTAGAAGCAAATCAAAGTAAGAAACAAGCATTATAGCTTATCCCATAGTTCTGTTAGTTTTAATAATCTCATAGGAGTTTCTAATGGTGAATAAGGGGCGTTGTAGCAAGAAGACACATATAGAGGCTTAAACAACACCTATTGATGTGAATATGAAGAATCAATGGTTTCATTGACAAGGATTTGGCCATTTTCAAGCTGATTCACCTAAAAACAGAGTTTTGAACCATCAGGATACAAATAAGAGTGAATCGAAGTGTTGAAGTGTATTCAATGGAGTTGAATCTCTTACAATTGCTTTGAGATGTTCAAGGAAGGTCTAGAAGCAAATCAAAGTAAGAAACAAGCATTATAGCTTATCCCATAGTTCTGTTAGTTTTAATAATCTCATAGGAGTTTCTAATGGTGAATAAGGGGCGTGGTAGTAAGAAGGCACATATAGAGGCTTAACAACACCTATTGATGTGAATATGAAGAATCAATGGTTTTCATTGACAAGGATTTGGCCATTTTCAAGCTGATTCACCTAAAAGCAGAGTTTTGAACCATCGGGATACAAATAAGAGTGAATCGAAGTGTGGAAGTGTAGTCGAAGGAGGTGAATCTCTTACAACTGCTTTGAGATGTTCAAGGAAGGTCTAGAAGCAAATCAAAGTCGGAAGCGAGCCTTGTAGCTAATCCCAGAGTTTTGTGGGGTCTAAAAATCCCATAAGAGGTTCTAATGGTGAATAAGGGGCGGTGTAGCAAGAAGACACATATAGAGGCTTAAGCAACACCTATTGATGTGAATATGAAGAATCAATGGTTTTCATTGACAAGGATTTGGCCATTTTCAAGCTGATTCACCTAAAAGCGAGTTTTGAACCATCGGGATACAAATAAGAGTGAATCGAAGTGTGGAAGTGTAGTCGAAGGAGGTGAATCTCTTACAGCTGCTTTGAGATGTTCAAGGAAGGTCTAGAAGCAAATCAAAGTAAGAAACAAGCATTATAAGCTTATCCCGTGGTTCTGTTAGTTTTAATAATCTCATAGGAGTTTCTAATGGTGAATAAGGGGCGTTGTAGTAAGAAGACACATATAGAGGCTTAAACAACACCTATTGATTTGAATATGAAGAATCAATGGTTTTCATTGACAAGGATTTGGCCATTTTCAAGCTGATTCACCTAAAACAGAGTTTTGGACCATCGGGATACAAATAAGAGTGAATCGAAGTGTGGAACTGTAGTCAAAGAGGTGAATCTCTTACAACTGCTTTGAGATGTTCAAGGAAGGTCTAGAAGCAAATCAATGTAAGAAACAAGCATTATAGCTTATCCCATAGTTTTGTTAGTTTTAATAATCTCATAGGAGTTTCTAATGGTGAATAAGGGGCGTTGTAGTAAGAAGACACATATAGAGGCTTAAACAACACCTATTGATGTGAATATGAAGAATCAATGGTTTTATTGACAAGGATTTGGCCATTTTCAAGCTGATTCACCTAAAAGCGAGTTTTGAACCATCGGGATACAAATAAGAGTGAATCGAAGGGTGGAAGTGTAGTCAAAGAAGGTGAATCTCTTGCAACTGCTTTGAGATGTTCAAGGAAGGTCTAGAAGCAAATCAAAGTAAGAAACAAGCATTATAAGCTTAGCCCATGGTTCTGTTAGTTTTAATAATCTCATAGGAGTTTCTAATGGTGAATAAGGGGCGTTGTAGTAATAAGACACATATAGAGGCTTAAACAACACGTATTGATGTGAATATGAAGAATCAATGGTTTTCATTGACAAGGATTTGGCCATTTTCAAGCTGATTCACCTAAAAGCAGAGTTTTGAACCATCGGGATACAAATCAGGAGTGAATCGAAGTGTGGAAGTGTAGTCAAGGAGGTGAATCTCTTACAACTGCTTTGAGATGTTCAAGGAAGGTCTAGAAGCAAATTAAAGTAAGAAACAAGCATTAGAGCGTATCCCCTAGTTCTGTTAGTGTTAATAATCTCATAGCAGTTTCTAATAGTGAATAGGGGGCGTTGTAGTAAGAAGACACATATAGAGCCTAAACAACACCTATTGATGTGAATATGAAGAATCAATGGTTTTCATTGACAAGGATTTGGCCATTTTCAACCTAATTCACCTTAAACAGAGTTCTGAACCATCAGGATACAAATAAGAGTGAATCGAAGTGTGGAAGTGTAGTCAAAGGAGGTGAATCTCTTACAACTGCTTTGAGATGTTCAAGGAAGGTCTAGAAGCAAATCAAAGTAAGAAACAAGCATTATAGCTTATCCCATAGTTCTGTTAGTTTTAATAATCTCATAGGAGTTTCTAATGGTGAATAAGGGGCGTTGTAGTAAGAAGACACATATAGAAGCTTAAACAACACCTATTGATGTGAATATGAAGAATCAATGGTTTCATTGACAAGGATTTGGCCATTTTCAAGCTTATTCACCTAAAAACAGAGTTCTGAACCATCAGGATACAAATAAGAGTGAATCGAAGTGTGGAACTGTAGTCAAAGGAGGTGAATCTCTTACAACTGCTTTGAGATGTTCAAGGAAGGTCTAGAAGCAAATCAAAGTAAGAAACAAGCATTATAGCTTATCCCATAGTTCTGTTAGTTTTAATAATCTCATAGGAGTTTCTAATGGTGAATAAGGGGCGTTGTAGTAAGAAGACACATATAGAGCCTTAAACAACACCTATTGATGAGAATATGAAGAATCAATGGTATCATTGACAAGGATTTGGCCATTTTCAAGCTGATTCACCTAAAAACAGAGTTCTGAACCATTAGGATACAAATAAGAGTGAATCGAAGTGTGGAACTGTAGTCAAAGGAGGTGAATCTCTTACAACTGCTTTGAGATGTTCAAGGAAGGTCTAGAAGCAAATCAAAGTAAGAAACAAGCATTATAGCTTATCCCATAGTTCTGTTAGTTTTAATAATCTCATAGGAGTTTCTAATGGTGAATAAGGGGCGTTGTAGTAAGAAGACACATATAGAGGCTTAAACAACACCTATTGATGTGAATATGAAGAATCAATGGTTTCATTGACAAGGATTTGGCCATTTTCAAGCTTATTCACCTAAAAACAGAGTTCTGAACCATCAGGATACAAATAAGAATGAATCGAGGTGTGGAAGTGTAGTCAAGGAGGTGAATCTCTTGCAGCTGCTTTGAGATGTTCAAGGAAGGTCTAGAAAGCAAATCAAAGTAAGAAACAAGCATTATAAACTTATCCCGTAGTTGTGTCAGTTTTAATAATCTCATAGGAGTTTCTAATGGTGAATAGAGGGGCGTTGTAGTAAGAAGACACATATAGAGCTTAAACAACACCTATTGATGTGAATATGAAGAATCAATGGTTTTCATTGACAAGGATTTGGCCATTTTCAAGCTGATTCACCTAAAAGCAGAGTTTTGGACCATCAAGATACAAATAAGAGTGAATCAAAGTGTTGAAGTGTTGTCAAAGAAGGTGAATCTCTTGTAGCTGCTTTGAGATATTCAAGGAAAGTATAGAAGCAAATCAAAGTAAGAAACAAGCATTATAGCTTATCCCATAGTTCTGTTAGTTTTAATAATCTCATAGGAGTTTCTAATGGTGAATAAGGGGCGTTGTAGTATGAAGACACATATAGAGGCTTAAACAACACCTATTGATGTGAATATGAAGAATCAATGGGTTCATGGACGAGGTGTTGGCCATTTTCAAGCTGATTCACCTAAAAGCAGAGTTTTGGACCATCGGGATACAAATAAGAGTGAATCGAAGTGTGGAAGTGTAGTCAAGAAGGTGAATCTCTTGCAGCTGCTTTGAGATGTTCAAGGAAGGTCTAGAAGCAAATCAATGTAAGAAACAAGCATTATAGCTTATCCCATAGTTCTGTTAGTTTTAATAATCTCATAGGAGTTTCTAATGGTGAATAAGGGGCGTTGTAGTAAGAAGACACATATAGAGGCTTAAACAACACCTATTGATGTGAATATGAAGAATCAATGGTTTTATTGACAAGGATTTGGCCATTTTCAAGCTTATTCACCTAAAAACAGAGTTCTAAACCATCAGGATACAAATAAGAGTGAATCGAAGTGTGGAACTGTAGTCAAAGGAGGTGAATCTCTTACAACTGCTTTGAGATGTTCAAGGAAGGTCTAGAAGCAAATCAAAGTAAGAAACAAGCATTATAGCTTATCACGTGGTTGTGTTAGCTTTAATAATCTCATAGGAGTTTCTAATGGTGAATAAGGGGCGTTGTAGTAAAGACACATATAGAGGCTAAAGCAACACCTATTGATGTGAATATGAAGAATCAATGGTTTTCATTGACAAGGTTTGGCCATTTTCAAGCTGATTCACCTAAAAGCAGAGTTTCGAACCATCGGGATACAAATAAGAGTGAATCGAAGTGTGGAAGTGTAGTCAAAGGAGGTGAATCTCTTACAAGCTGCTTTGAGATGTTCAAGGAAGGTCTAGAAGCAAATCAAAGTAAGAAACAAGCATTATAAGCTTATCCCATAGTTCTGTTAGTTTTAATAATCTCATAGGAGTTTCTAATGGTGAATAAGGGGGGTTGTAGTAAAAAACACATATAGTAAACAACACCTATTAATGTGAATATGATGAATCAATGGTATCATTGACAAGGATTTGGCTATTTTCAAGCTGATTCACCTAAAAACAGAGTTCTGAACCATCAGGATACAAATAAGAGTGAATCGAAGTGTGGAACTGTAGTCAAAGAAGGTGAATCTCTTACAACTGCTTTGAGATGTTCAAAAAAGGTGTAGAAGCAAATCAATGTAAGAAACAAGCATTATAGCTTATCCCATAGTTTTGTTAGTTCTAATAATCTCATAGGAGTTTCTAATGGTGAATAAGGGGCGTTGTAGCAAGAAGACACATATGGAGGCTTAAACCACACCTATTGATGTGAATTTGAAGAATCAATGGTTTTATTGACAAGGATTTTGCCATTTTCAAGCTGATTCACCTAAAAACAGAGTTCTGAACCATCAGGATACAAATAAGAGTGAATCGAAGTGTGGAACTATAGTCAAAGGAGGTGAATCTCTTACAACTGCTTTGAGATGTTCAAGGAAGGTCTAGAAGCAAATCAAAGTAAGAAACAAGCATTATAGCTTATCCCATAGTTCTGTTAGTTCTAAGAATCTCATAAGAGTTTCTAATTGTGAATAAGGGGCGTTGTAGTAAAAACACACATATAGAGGCTTAAACAACACCTATAGATGTGAATATGATGAATCAATGTGGTCATTGACAATGAATTGGCCATTTTCAAGCTGATGCACCTAAAAGCATAGTTCTGAACCATCAGGATACAAATAAGAGTGAATCGATGTGTGGAACTGTAGTCAAAGGAGGTGAATCTCTTACAACTGCTTTGAGATGTTCAAGGAAGGTCTAGAAGCAAATCAAAGTAAGAAACAAGCATTATAGCTTATCCCATAGTTCTGTTAGTTTTAATAATCTCATAGGAGTTTCTAATGGTGAATAAGGGGCGTTGTAGTAAGAAGACACATATAGAGGCTTAAACAACACCTATTGATGTGAATATGAAGAATCAATGGTTTCATTGACAAGGATTTGGCCATTTTCAAGCTGATTCACCTAAAAACAGAGTTTTTGGACCATCAGGATACAAATAAGAGTGAATCAAAGTGTGGAAGTGTAGTCAAAGAAGGTGAATCTCTTACAACTGCTTTGAGATGTTCAAGGAAGGTCTAGAAGCAAATCAAAGGAAGAAACAAGCATTATAAGCTTATCCCGTGGTTCTGTTAGTTTTAATAATCTCATAGGAGTTTCTAATGGTGAATAAGGGGCGATGTAGTAAGAAGACACATATAGAGCTTAAACAACACCTATTGATGTGAATATGAAGAATCAATGGTTTTCATTGACAAGGATTTGGCCATTTTCAAGCTGATTCACCTAAAAGCAGAGTTTTGGACCATCGAGATACAAATAAGAGTGAATCGAAGTGTGGAAGTGTAGTCAAAGAAGGTGAATCTCTTAACTGCTTTGGGATGTTCAAGGAAGGTCTACAAGCAAATCAATGTAAGAAACAAGCATTATAAGCTTATCCCAGAGTTCTGTTAGTTTTAATAATCTCATAGGAGTTTCTAATGGTGAATAAGGGGGGTTGTAGTAAGAAGACACATATCGCGGCTCAAACAACACCTACTGATGTGAATATGAAGAATCAATGGTTTCATTGACAAGGATTTGGCCATTTTCATGCTGATTCACCTAAAAGCGAGTTTTGAACCATCGGGATACAAATAAGAGTGAATCGAAGTGTGGAAGTGTAGTCGAAGGAGGTGAATCTCTTGCAGCTGCTTTGAGATGTTCAAGGAAGGTCTAGAAGCAAATCAAAGTAAGAAACAAGCATTATAAACTTATCCCGTAGTTCTGTTTGTTTTAATAATCTCATAGGAGTTTCTAATGGTGAATAAGGGGCGTTGTAGTAAGAAGACACATACAGAGGCTTAAACAACACATATTGATGTGAATATGAAGAATCAACGGTTTCATTGACAAGGATTTGGCCATTTTCAAGCTGATTCACCTAAAACAGAGTTTTGGACCATCGGGATACAAATCAGAGTGAATCGAAGTGTGGAAGTGTAGTCGAAGGAGGTGAATCTCTTACAACTGCTTTGAGATGTTCAGAGAAGCGTCTAGAAGCAAATCAATGTAAGAAACAAGCATTATAAGCTTATCCCGTGGTTCTGTTAGTTCTAATAATCTCATAGGAGTTTCTAATGGTGAATAAGGGGCGTTGTAGTAGAAGACACATATAGAAACTAACAACACCTATTGATGTGAATATGAAGAATCAATGGTTTCATTGACAAGGATTTGGCCATTTTCAAGCTGATTCACCTAAAAACAGAGTTCTGAACCATCAGGATACAAATAAGAGTGAATCGAAGTGTGGAAGTGTAGTCAAAGAAGGTGAATCTCTTGTAACTGCTTTGAGATGTTCAAGGAAGGTCTAGAAGCAAATCAAAGTAAGAAACAAGCATTATAGCTTATCCCATAGTTCTGTTAGTTTTAATAATCTCATAGGAGTTTCTAATGGTGAATAAGGGGCGTTGTAGTAAGAAGACACATATAGAGGCTTAAACAACACCTATTGATGTGAATATGAAGAATCAATGGTTTCATTGACAAGGATTTGGCCATTTTCAAGCTGATTCACCTAAAAACAGAGTTCTGAACCATCAGGATACAAATAAGAGTGAATCGAAGTGTGGAACTGTAGTCAAAGGAGGTGAATCTCTTACAACTGCTTTGAGATGTTCAAGGAAGGTCTAGAAGCAAATCAAAGTAAGAAACAAGCATTATAGCTTATCCCATAGTTCTGTTAGTTTTAATAATCTCATAGGAGTTTCTAATGGTGAATAAGGGGCGTTGTAGTAAGAAGACACATATAGAGGCTTAAACAACACCTATTGATGTGAATATGAAGAATCAATGGTTTCATTGACAAGGATTTGGCCATTTTCAAGCTGATTCACCTAAAAGCAGAGTTTTTGGACCATCGGGATACAAATAGAGTGAATCGAAGTGTGGAAGTGTAGTCAAAGAGGTGAATCTCTTACAACTGCTTTGAGATGTTGAAGAAAGGTGTAAAAGCAAATCAATGTAAGAAACAAGCATTATAGCTTATCCCATAGTTCTGTTAGTTTTAATAATCTCATAGGAGGTTCTAATGGTGAATAAGGGGCGTTGTAGTAAGAAGACACATATAGAGGCTTAAACAACACCTATTGATGTGAATATGAAGAATCAATGGTTTCATTGACAAGGATTTGGCCATTTTCAAGCTGATTCACCTAAAAACTGAGTTCTGAACCATCAGGATATAAATAAGAGTGAATCGAAGTGTGGAAGTGTAGTCAAAGAAGGTGAATCTCTTGTAACTGCTTTGAGATGTTCAAGGAAGGTGTAGAAGCAAATCAAAGTAAGAAACAAGCATTATAGCTTATCCCATAGTTCTGTTAGTTTTAATAATCTCATAGGAGTTTCTAATGGTGAATAAGGGGCGTTGTAGTAAGAAGACACATATAGAGGCTTAAACAACACCTATTGATGTGAATATGAAGAATCAATGGTTTTATTGACAAGGATTTGGCTATTTTCAAGCTGATTCACCTAAAAGCGAGTTTTGGACCATCGGGATACAAATAAGAGTGAATCGAAGTGTGGAAGTGTAGTCAAAGAGGTGAATCTCTTACAACTGCTTTGAGATGTTCAAGGAAAGGTCTAGAAACAAATCAAAGTAAGAAACAAGCATTATAAGCTTATCCCATGGTTCTGTTAGTTTTAATAATCTCATAGGAGTTTCTAATGGTGAATAAGGGGGCGTTGTAGTAAGAAGACACATATAGAGGCTTAAACAACACCTATTGATGTGAATATGAAGAATCAATGGTTTTCATTGACAAGTATTTGGCCATTTTCAAGCTGATTCACCTAAAAACAGAGTTTTTGAACCATCAAGATACAAATAAGAGTGAATCGAAGTGTGGAAGTGTAGTCAAAGGAGGTGAATCTCTTACAACTGCTTTGAGATGTTCAAGGAAGGTCTAGAAACAAATCAAAGAAAGAAAGAAGCATTATAGCTTATCCCATAGTTCTGTCAGTTCTAAGAATCTCATAGGAGTTTCTAATGGTGAATAAGGGCGTTGTAGTAAGAAGACACATATAGAGCTTAAACAACACCTATTGATGTGAATATGAAGAATCAATGGTTTTCATTGACAAGGATTTGGCCATTTTCAAGCTGATTCACCTAAAAGCAGAGTTTTGGACCATCGGGATACAAATAAGAGTGAATCGAAGTGTGGAAGTGTAGTCAAGAAGGTGAATCTCTTACAACTGCTTTGAGATGTTCAAGGAAGGTCTAGAAGCAAATCAAAGTAAGAAACAAGCATTATAGCTTATCCCATAGTTCTGTTAGTTTTAATAATCTCATAGGAGTTTCTAATGGTGAATAAGGGGCGTTGTAGTAAGAAGACACATATAGAGGCTTAAACAACACCTATTGATGTGAATATGAAGAATCAATGCTTTCATTTCCAAGGATTTGGCCATTTTCAAGCTGATTCACCTAAAAACAGAGTTTTTGAACCATCAAGATACAAATCAGAGTGAATCGAAATATGGAAGTGTAGTCAAAGAAGGTGAATCTCTTGTAACTGCTTTAAGATGTTCAAAGAAGGTGTAGAAGCAAATCAAAGTAAGAAACAAGCATTATAGCTTATCCCATAGTTCTGTTAGTTTTAATAATCTCATAGGAGTTTCTAATGGTGAATAAGGGGCGTTGTAGTAAGAAGACACATATAGAGGCTTAAACAACACCTATTGATGTGAATATGAAGAATCAATGGTTTCATTGACAAGGATTTGGCCATTTTCAAGCCGATTCACCTAATAACCGCGTTCCGACCCATCAGGATACAAATCAGCGTGAAACGAAGTGTGGCACTGTAGTCAACGGAGGCGAACCTCTTACAACTGCTTTGAGATGTTCAAGGAAGGGAGTAGAAGCAAATCAAAGTAAGAAACAGGCGTTATAGCTTATCCCATAGTTCTGTTAGCTCTAACAATCTCATAGGAGTTTCTAATGGTGAATAAGGGGCGTTGTAGCAAGAAGCCACATATAGAGGCTTAAACAACACCTATTGAGGTGAATATGAAGAATCAATGGTTTCATTGACAAGGATTTGGCCATTTTCAAGCTGATTCACCTAAGAACGGAGTTTTCTGGACCATCGGGATACAAATAAGAGTGAATCGAAGTGTGGAAGCTGTAGTCAAAGGAGGTGAATCTCTTACAACTGCTTTGAGATGTTCAAGGAAGGTCTAGAAGCAAATCAAAGTAAGAAACAAGCATTATAGCTTATCCCATAGTTCTGTTAGTTTTAATAATCTCATAGGAGTTTCTAATGGTGAATAAGGGGCGTTGTAGCAAGAAGACACATATGGAGGCTTAAACAACATCTATTGATATGAATATATGAAGAATCAATGGTTTCATTGACTAGGATTTGGCTATTTTCAAGCTGATTCACCTAAAAACTGAGTTCTGAACCATCAGGATATAAATAAGAGTGAATCGAAGTGTGGAAGTGTAGTCAAAGAAGGTGAATCTCTTGTAACTGCTTTGAGATGTTCAAGGAAGGTGTAAAAGCAAATCAAAGTAAGAAACAAGCATTATACCTTATCTCATAGTTCTGTTAGTTCTAAAAATCTCATAGGAGTTTCTAATGGTGAATAAGGGGCGTTGTAGCAAGAAGACACATATAGAAGCTTAAACAACACCTATTGATGTGAATATGAAGAATCAATGGTTTCATTGACAAGGATTTGGCCATTTTCAAGCTGATTCACCTAAAAACAGAGTTCTGAACCATCAGGATACAAATAAGAGTGAATCGAAGTGTGGAACTATAGTCAAAGGAGGTGAATCTCTTACAACTGCTTTGAGATGTTCAAGAAAGGTGTAGAAGCAAATCAATGTAAGAAACAAGCATTATAACTTATCCCATAGTTCTGTTAGTTTTAATAATCTCATAGGAGTTTCTAATGGTGAATAAGGGGCGTTGTAGTAAGAAGACACATATAGAGGCTTAAACAACACCTATTGATGTGAATATGAAGAATCAATGGTTTCATTGACAAGGATTTGGCCATTTTCAAGCTGATTCACCTAGAAACCGAGTTTTGAACCATCGGAGGATACAAATAAGAGTGAATCGAAGTGTGGAAGTGTAGTCAAAAGGTGAATCTTTTAAAACTGCTTTGAGATGTTCAAGAAACGTGTAGAAGCAAATCAATGTAAGAAACAAGCATTATAGCTTATCCCATAGTTCTGTTAGTTTTAATAATCTCATAGGAGTTTATAATGGTGAATAAGAGGCGTTGTAGTAAGAAGACACATATAGAGGCTTAAACAACACCTATTGATGTGAATATGAAGAATCAATGGTTTCATTGACAAGGATTTGGCCATTTTCAAGCTGATTCACCTAAAAACAGAGTTCTGAACCATCAGGATACAAATAAGAGTGAATCGAAGTGTGGAACTGTAGTCAAAGGAGGTGAATCTCTTACAACTGCTTTGAGATGTTCAAGGAAGGTCTAGAAGCAAATCAAAGTAAGAAACAAGCATTATAGCTTATCCCATAGTTCTGTTAGTTTTAATAATCTCATAGGAGTTTCTAATGGTGAATAAGGGGCGTTGTAGTATGAAGACACATATAGAGGCTTAAACAACACCTATTGATGTGAATATGAAGAATCAATGGTTTCATTGACAAGGATTTGGCCATTTTCAAGCTGATTCACCTAAAAACAGAGTTCTGAACTATCAGGATACAAATAAGAATGAATCGAGGTGTGGAAGTGTAGTCAAAGAAGGTGAATCTCTTACAACTGCTTTGAGATGTTCAAGAAAGGTGTAGAAGCAAATCAATGTAAGAAACAAGCATTATAGCTTATCCCATAGTTCTGTTAGTTCTAATAATCTCATAGGAGTTTCTAATGGTGAATAAGGGGCGTTGTAGCAAGAAAACACATATAGAGGCTTAAACAACACCTATTGATGTGAATATGAAGAATCAATGGTATCATTGACAAGGATTTGGCCATTTTCAAGCTGATTCACCTAAAAACAGAGTTTTTGAACCATCAAGATACAAATCAGAGTGAATCGAAGTGTGGAAGTGTAGTCAAAGAAGGTGAATCTCTTGTAACTGCTTTGAGATGTTCAAGGAAGGTGTAAAAGCAAATCAAAGTAAGAAACAAGCATTATAGCTTATCCCATAGTTCTGTTAGTTCTAAAAATCTCATAGGAGTTTCTAATGGTGAATAAGGGGCGTTGTAGTAAGAAGACACATATAGAGACTTCAACAACACCTATTGATGTGAATATGAAGAATCAATGGTTACATTGACAACGATTTGGCCATTTTCAAGCTGAGTCACCTAAAAACAGAGTTCTGAACCATCAGGATACAAATAAGAGTGAATCGAAGTGTGGAACTATAGTCAAAGGAGGTGAATCTCTTACAACTGCTTTGAGATGTTCAAGGAAGGTCTAGAAGCAAATCAAAGTAAGAAACAAGCATTATAAGCTTATCCCATAGTTCTGTTAGTTTCTAATAATCTCATAGGAGTTTCTAATGGTGAATAAGGGGGCGTTGTAGTAGAAGACACATATAGAGGCTTAAGCAACACCTATTGATGTGAATATGAAGAATCAATGGTTTTCATTGACAAGGATTTGGCCATTTTCAAGCTGATTCACCTAAAACAGAGTTTTGAACCATCAAGATACAAATAAGAGGGAATCGAAGTGTGGAACTTTAGTCAAAGGAGGTGAATCTCTTACAACTGATTTGAGATGTTCAAGGAAGGGTTAGAAGCAAATCAAAGTAAGAAACAAGCATTATAACTTATCCCGTGGTTCTGTTAGGTCTAATAATCTCATGGGAGTTTCTAATGGTGAATAAGGGGCGTTGTAGTAAGAAGACACATATAGAGCTTAAACAACACCTATTGATGTGAATATGAAGAATCAATGGTTTTCATTGACAAGGATTTGGCCATTTTCAAGCTGATTCACCTAAGAACAGAGTTTTTGAACCATCAACATACAAATAAGAGTGAAACGAAGTGTGGAAGTGTAGTCGAAGAAGGTGAATCTCGTACAACTGCTGTGAGATGTTCAAGAAAGGTGGAGAAGCAAAACAAAGTAAGAAACACGCATTATAAGCTTATCCCGTGGTTCTGTTAGTTTTAATAATCTCATAGGAGTTTCTAATGGTGAATAAGGGCGTTGTAGTAAGAAGACACATATAGAGGCTTAAACAACACCTATTGATGTGAATATGAAGAATCAATGGTTTTCATTGACAAGGATTTGGCCATTTCAAGATGATTGACCTAAAAACAGAGTTCTGAACCATCAGGATACAAATAAGAGTGAATCGATGTGTGGAACTATAGTCAAAGGAGGTGAATCTCTTACTACTGCTTTGAGATGTTCAAGGAAGGTCTAGAAGCAAATCAAAGTAAAAAACAAGCGTTATAGCTTATCCCATAGTTGTGTTAGTTCTAAGAATCTCATAGGAGTTTCCAATGGTGAATAAGAGGCGTTGTAGTAAGAAGACACATATAGAGGCTTAAACAACACTTATTGATGTGAATATGAAGAATCAATGGTTTCATTGACAAGGATTTGGCCATTTTCAAGCTGATTCACCTAAAAGCGGAGTTTTGAACCATCGAGATACAAATAAGAGTGAATCGAAGTGTGGAAGTGTAGTCCAAAGGAGGTGAATCTCTTACAGCTGCTTTGAGATGTTCAAGGAAGGTCTAGAAGCAAATCAAAGTAAGAAACAAGCATTATAGCTTATCCCATAGTTCTGTTAGTTTTAATAATCTCATAGGAGTTTCTAATGGTGAATAAGGGGCGTTGTAGTAAGAAGACACATATAGAGGCTTAAACAACACCTATTGATGTGAATATGAAGAATCAATGGTTTCATTGACAAGGATTTGGCCATTTTCAAGCTGATTCACCTAAAAACAGAGTTTTTGAACCATCAGGATACAAATCAGAGTGAATCGAAGTGTGGAAGTGTAGTCAAAGAAGGTGAATCTCTTGTAACTGCTTTGAGATGTTCAAGGAAGGTGTAGAAGCAAATCAAAGTAAGAAACAAGCATTATAGCTTATCCCATAGTTCTGTTAGTTCTAATAATCTCATAGGAGTTTCTAATGGTGAATAAGGGGCGTTGTAGTAAGAAGACACATATAGAGGCTTAAACAACACCTATTGATGTGAATATGAAGAATCAATGGTTTCATTGACAAGGATTTGGCCATTTTCAAGCTGATTCACCTAAAAACAGAGTTCTGAACCATCAGGATACAAATAAGAGTGAATCGAAGTGTGGAAGTGTAGTCAAAGAAGGTGAAACTCTTACAACTGCTTTGAGATGTTCAAGGAAGGTCTAGAAGCAAATCAAAGTAAGAAACAAGCATTATAAGCTTATCCCGTAGTTCTGTTAGGTCTAATAATCTCATAGGAGTTTCTAATGGTGAATAAGGGGCGTTGTAGTAAGAAGACACATATAGAGCTTAAACAACACCTATTGATGTGAATATGAAGAATCAATGGTTTTCATTGACAAGGTTTGGCCATTTTCAAGCTGATTCACCTAAAAGCGAGTTTTTGGACCATCGGGATACAAATAAGAGTGAATCGAAGTGTGGAAGTGTAGTCGAAGAGGTGAATCTCTTGTAGCTGCTTTGAGATGTTCAAGGAAGGTCTAGAAGCAAATCAAAGTAAGAAACAAGCATTATAGCTTATCCCATGGTTCTGTTAGTTTCTAATAATCTCATAGGAGTTTCTAATGGTGAATAAGGGGGCGTTGTAGCAACATGACACATATGGATGCTTAAACAACACCTATTGATGTGAAAATGAAGAATCAATGCTTTTGATTGACAAGGATTTGGCCATTTTCAAGCTGATTCACCTAAAAACAGAGTTCTGAACCATCAGGATACAAATAAGAGTGAATCGAAGTGTGGAACTGTAGTCAAAGGAGGTGAATCTCTTACAACTGCTTTGAGATGTTCAAGGAAGGTCTAGAAGCAAATCAAAGTAAGAAACAAGCATTATAGCTTATCCCATAGTTCTGTTAGTTTTAATAATCTCATAGGAGTTTCTAATGGTGAATAAGGGGCGTTGTAGTAAGAAGACACATATAGAGGCTTAAACAACACCTATTGATGTGAATATGAAGAATCAATGGTTTCATTGACAAGGATTTGGCCATTTTCAAGCTGATTCACCTAAAAACAGAGTTTTTGGACCATCAAGATACAAATCAGAGTGAATCGAAGTGTGGAAGTGTAGTCAAAGAAGGTGAATCTCTTGTAACTGCTTTGAGATGTTCAAGGAAGGTGTAGAAGCAAATCAAAGTAAGAAACAAGCATTATAGCTTATCCCATAGTTCTGTTAGTTTTAATAATCTCATAGGAGTTTCTAATGGTCAGTAGGGGGCGTTGTAGGAAGAAGACACAGATAGAGGCGTACGCAACACCAGTTGATGTGAATATGAAGAATCAATGGTTTTCATTGACAAGGATTTGGCCATTTTCAAGCTGATTCACCTAAAAACAGAGTTTTGAACCATCAGGATACAAATAAGAGTGAATCGAAGTGTGGAACTGTAGTCAAAGGAGGTGAATCTCTTACAACTGCTTTGAGATGTTCAAGGAAGGTCTAGAAGCAAATCAAAGTAAGAAACAAGCATTATAGCTTATCCCATAGTTCTGTTAGTTTTAATAATCTCATAGGAGTTTCTAATGGTGAATAAGGGGCGTTGTAGTAAGAAGACACATATAGAGGCTTAAACAACACCTATTGATGTGAATATGAAGAATCAATGCTTTTGATTGACAAGGATTTTTCCATTTTCAAGCTGATTCACCTAAAAACTGAGTTCTGAACCATCAGGATATAAATCAGAGAGAATCGAAGTGTGGAAGTGTAGTCAAAGAAGGTGAATCTCTTCTAGAAGCTAAGAGATGTTCAAGGCAGGTGTAGAAGCAAATCAAAGTAAGAAAAAAGCATTATAAGCTTATCCCGCAGTTCTGTTAGTTTTAATAATCTCATAGGAGTTTCTAATGGTGAATAAGGGGCGTTGTAGTAAGAAGACACATATAGAGGCTTAAACAACACCTATTGATGTGAATATGAAGAATCAATGGTTTCATTGACAAGGATTTGGCCATTTTCAAGCTGATTCACCTAAAAGCAAGTTTTGGACCATCGGAATACAAATCAGAGTGAATCGAAGTGTGGAAGTGTAGTCAAAGAAGGTGAATCTCTTACACCTGCTTTGAGATGTTCAAGGAAGGTCTAGAAACAAATCAATGTAAGAAACAAGCATTATAAGCTTATCCCATAGTTCTGTTAGTTTTAATAATCTCATAGGAGTTTCTAATGGTGAATAAGGGCGTTGTAGTAAGAAGACACATATAGAAACTTAAACAACACCTATTGATGTGAATATGAAGAATCAATGGTTTTCATTGACAAGGATTTGGCCATTTTCAAGCTGATTCACCTAGAACGCGAGTTCTGAACCATCAGTATACATATAAGGGTGCATCGACGTTTGGAACTGTAGTCAAAGGAGGTGAATCTCTCACAGCTGCTTTGAGATGTTCAAGGAAGGTCTAGAAACAAATCAAAGTAAGAAACAAGCATTATAAGCTTATCCCATAGTTCTGTTAGTTTTAATAATCTCATAGGAGTTTCTAATGGTGAATAAGGGGCGTTGTAGTAAGAAGACACATATAGAGTTAAACAACACCTATTGATGTGAATATGAAGAATCAATGGTTTTCATTGACAAGGATTTGGCCATTTTCAAGCTGATTCACCTAAAAGCAGAGTTTTTGGACCATCGAGATACAAATAGAGTGAATCGAAGTGTGGAGGGGTAGTCAAAGAAGGTGAATCTCTTACAGCTTTGAGATGTTCAAGGAGGGTGTGGAAGCGAATCAAAGCAAGAAACAAGCATTATAAGCTTATCCCATAGTTCTGTTAGTTTCTAATAATCTCATAGGAGTTTCTAATGGTGAATAAGGGCGTTGTAGTAAAAGACACATATAGAGGCTTAAGCAACACCTATTGATGTGAATATGAAGAATCAATGGTTTTCATTGACAAGGATTTGGCCATTTTCAAGCTGATTCACCTAAAAGCAGAGTTTTGGACCATCGGGATACAAATAAGAGTGAATCGAAGTGTGGAAGTGTAGTCGAAGGAGGTGAATCTCTTGTAACTGCTTTGAGATGTTCAAGGAAGGTCTAAAAGCAAATCAAAGTAAGAAACAAGCATTATAAGCTTATCCCGTGGTTCTGTTAGTTCTAATAATCTCATAGGAGGTTCTAATGGTGAATAAGGGGCGTTGTAGTAAGAAGACACAGATAGAGGCTTAAACAACACTTATTGATGTGAATATGAAGAATCAATGGTTTCATTGACAAAGATTTGGCCATTTTCAAGCTGATTCACCTAGAAGCAGGTTTTGGACCATCAGGATACAAATAAGAGTGAATCGGAAGTGTGGAAGTGTAGTCAAAGAAGGTGAATCTCTTGTAACTGCTTTGAGATGTTCAAGGAAGGTCTAGAAGCAAATCAATGTAAAGAAACAAGCATTATAAGCTTATCCCATGGTTCTGTTAGTTTTAATAATCTCATAGGGTTTCTAATGGTGAATAAGAGGCGTTGTAGCAAGAAGACCCATATAGAGGCTTAAACACCATCTATTGATGTGAATCTGACGAATCCATGGTTTTGATTGACAAGGGTTTGGCCATTTTCAAGCTGATTCAACTAAAAGCAGAGTTCTTAACCATCGGAATACTAAATAAGAGTGAATCGAAGTGTGGAACTGTAGTCAAAGAGGGTGAATCTCTTACAACTGCTTTGAGATGTTCAAGGAAGGTCTAAAAAGCAAATCAAAGTAAGAAACAAGCATTATAAGCTTATCCCGTAGTTCTGTTAGTTCTAATAATCTCATAGGAGTTTCTAATGGTGAATAAGGGGCGTTGTAGTAAGAAGACACATATAGAGGCTTAAACAACACCTATTGATGTGAATATGAAGAATCAATGGTTTTCATTGACAAGGTTTGGCCATTTTCAAGCTGATTCACCTAAAAACAGAGTTTTGAACCATCGAGAGACAAATCAGAGGGAATCGAAGTGTGGAAGTGTAGTCGAAGAGGGTTGAATCTCTTATAGCTGCTTTGAGATGTTCAAGGAAGTTAGTAAGCAAATCAAAGTAAGAAACAAGCATTATAAACTTATCCCATGGTTCTGTTAGTTCTAATAATCTCATAGGAGTTTCTAATGGTGAATAAGGGGCGTTGTAGTAAGAAGACACATATAGAGGCTTAACAACACCTATTGATGTGAATATGAAGAATCAATGGTTTTCATTGACAAGGATTTGGCCATTTTCAAGCTGATTCACCTAAAAGCAGAGTTTCTGAACCATCGGGATACAAATAAGGTGAATCGAAGTGTGGAAGTGTAGTCAGAAGGTGAATCTCTTACAGCTGCTTTGAGATGTTCAAGGAAGGTCTAGAAGCAAATCAAAGTAAGAAACAAGCATTATAAGCTTATCCCATAGTTTTGTTAGTTCTAATAATTTCATAGGAGTTTTTAATGGTGAATAAAAGGCGTTGTAGCAAGAAGACACATATAGAGGCTTAAAGAACACCTATTGATGTGAATATGAAGAATCAATGGTTTCATTGACAAGGATTTGGCCATTTTCAAGCTGATTCACCTAAAAGCAGAGTTTTGAACCATCGGGATACAAATAAGGTGAATCGAAGTGTGGAACTGTAGTCAAGGAGGTGAATCTCTTAACTGCTTTGAGATGTTCAAGGAAGGTCTAGAAGCAAATCAAAGTACGAAACAATTATAAGCTTATCCCATGGATTACTGTTAGTTCTAATAATCTCATAGGGGTTTCTAATGGTGAATAAGGGGCGTTGTAGCAGAAGACACATATAGAGGCTTAAACACCTATTGATGTGAATATGAAGAATCAATGGTTTTCATTGACAAGGATTTGGCCATTTTCAAGCTGATTCACCTAAAAGCGAGTTTCTGAACCATCGGGATACAAATAAGAGTGAATCGAAGTGTGGAACTGTAGTCGAAGGAGAGGTGAATCTCTTACAGCTGCTTTGAGATGTTCAAGGAAGGTCTAGAAGCAAATCAAAGTAAGAAACAAAGCATTATAAGCTTATCCCATAGTTTTGTTAGTTCTAATAATCTCATAGGAGTTTCTAATGGTGAATAAGGGGCGTTGTAGTAAGAGAAACACATATAGAAGCTAAAACACCTATTGATGTGAATATGAAGAATCAATGGTTTTCATTGACAAGGATTTGGCCATTTTCAAGCTGATTCACCTAAAACAGAGTTTTTGAACCATCGAGATACAAATCAGAGTGAATCGAAGTGTGGAAGTGTAGTCGAAGGGTGGTTGAATCTCTTACAAGCTGCTTTGAGATGTTCAAGGAAGGTCTGAAAGCAAATCAATGTAAGAAACAAGCATTATAACTTATCCCGTAGTTTTGTTGGTTCTAATAATCTCATAGGAGTTTCTAATGGTGAATAAGGGGCGTTGTAGCAAGAAGACACATATAGGCTTAAACAACACCTATTGATGTGAATATGAAGAATCAATGGTTTTCATTGACAAGGATTTGGCCATTTTAAAGCTGATTCACCTAAAAGCAGAGTTCTGAACCATCGGGATACAAATAAGAGTGAATCGAAGTGTGGAACTGTAGTCGAAGGAGGTGAATCTCTTAACTGCTTTGAGATGTTCAAGGAAGGTCTAGAAGCAAATCAAAGTAAGAAACAAGCATTATAAGCTTATCCCAGATTCTGTTAGTTCTAATAAATCTCATAGGAGTTTCTAATGGTGAATAAGGGGCGTTGTAGCAAAAACACATATAGAGGCTAAAACACCTATTGATGTGAATATGAAGAATCAATGGTTTTCATTGACAAGGATTTGGCCATTTTAAAGGTGATTCACCTAAAAGCGAGTTACGAACCATCGGGATACAAATAAGGTGAATCGAAGTGTGGAATGTAGTCGAAGGAGGTGAATCTCTTACAACTGCTTTGAGATGTTCAAGGAATTTTAGAAAAAAAAAAAAAAAAAAAAAAAAAAAAAGGTTTTTCTAATGGTGAATAAGGGGGCGTTGTAGTGAAGAAGACACGTATAGAGGCTAAACAACACCTATTGATGTGAATATGAAGAATCAATGGTTTTCATTGACAAGGATTTGGCCATTTTAAGCTGATTCACCTAAAAAAGAGTTTTTGAACCATCGGGATACAAATCGAGTGAATCGAAGTGTGGAAGTGTAGTCGAAGAAGGTGAATCTCTTAACTGCTTTGAGATGTTCAAGGAAGGTCTAGAAGCAAATCAAAGTAAGAAACAAGCATTATAAGCTTATCCCATGAGTTCTGTTAGTTCTGATAAGCTGATGGGAGTTTCTAATGGTTAATAAGGGCCGTTGTAGCAAGAAGACACACATAGAGGCTTAAACAACACCTATTGATGTGAATATGAAGAATCAATGGTTTTCATTGACAAGGATTTGGCCATTTTCAAGCTGATTCACCTAAAAAGCGAGTTTTGAACCATCGAGGATACAAATCAGAGTGAATCGAAGTGTGGAACTGTAGTCGAAGGAGGTGAATCTCTTATAACTGCTTTGAGATGTTCAAGAGAAGGTGTAGAAGCAAATCAAAGTAAGAAACAAGCATTATAAGCTTATCCCGTAGTTCTGTTAGTTCTAATAATCTCATAGGAGTTTCTAATGGTGAATAAAAGGCGTTGTAGTAAGAAGACACATATAGAGGCTTAAACAACACCTATTGATGTGAATATGAAGAATCAATGGTTTCATTGACAAGGATTTGGCCATTTTCAAGCTGATTCACCTAAAAACAGAGTTCTGAACCATCACGATACAAATAATAGTGAATCGAAGTGTGGAACTGTAGTCAAGAGGGTGAATCTCTTACAACTGCTTTGAGATGTTCAAGGAAGGTCTAGAAGCAAATCAAAGTAAGAAACAAGAATTATAGCTTATCCCATAGTTCTGCTAGTTTTAATAATCTCATAGGAGTTTCTAAAGGAGAATAAGGGGGGTTGTAAGAAGACACATATAGAGGCTTAACAACACCTATTGATGTGAATATGAAGAATCAATGGTACCATTGACAAGGATTTGGCCATTTTCAAGCTGATTCACCTAATAACAGAGTTTTTGACCCATCGGAATACAAATCAGAGTGAATCGAAGTGTGGAAGTGTAGTCGAAAGGTGAATCTCTTACAACTGCTTTGAGATGTTCAAGGAAGGTCGAAGCAAATCAAAGTAAGAAACAAGCATTATAAGCTTATCCCGTAGTTCTGTTAGTTCCAAGAATCTGATAGGCGTTTCTAATGGTGAATAAGGGGCGTTGTAGCAAGAAGACACATATAGAAGCCAAAACACCTATTGATGTGAATATGAAGAATCAATGGTTTCATTGACAAGGATTTGGCCATTTTCAAGCTGATTCACCTAAAAACAGAGTTCTGAACCATCAGGATACAAATAAGAGTGAATCGAAGTGTGGAACTATAGTCAAAGGAGGTGAATCTCTTACAACTGCTTTGAGATGTTCAAGGAAGGTCTAGAAGCAAATCAAAGTAAGAAACAAGCATTATAGCTTATCCCATAGTTCTGTTAGTTCTAACAATCTCATAAGAGTTTCTAATGGTGAATAAGGGGCGTTGTAGCAAGAAGACACATATAGAGGCTTAAACAACACCTATTGATGTGAATATGAAGAATCAATGGTTTCATTGACAAGGATTTGGCCATTTTCAAGCTGATTCACCTAAAAACAGAGTTTTTGAACCATCAAGATACAAATCAGAGTGAATCGAAGTGTGGAAGTGTAGTCAAAGAAGGTGAATCTCTTGTAACTGCTTTGAGATGTTCAAGGAAGGTGTAGAAGCAAATCAAAGTAAGAAACAAGCATTATAGCTTATCCCATAGTTCTGTTAGTTCTAAGAATCTCATAGGAGTTTCTAATGGTGAATAAGGGGCGTTGTAGCAAGAAGACACATATAGAGAACTAGCACCTATTGATGTGAATATGAAGAATCAATGGTTTTCATTGACAAGGATTTGGCCATTTTCAAGCTGATTCACCTAAAAGCGAGTTTTGAACCATCGGGATACAAATAAGAGTGAATCGAAGTGTGGAAGTGTAGTCAAAGAGGTGAATCTCTTACAGCTGCTTTGAGATGTTCAAGAAAGGTCTAGAAAGCAAATCAAAGTAAGAAACAAGCATTATAAGCTTATCCCATAGTTTTGTTAGTTCTAATAATCTCATAGGAGTTTCTAATGGTGAATAAAAGGCGTTGTAGCAAGACACATATAGAGGCTTAACAAACACCTATTGATATGAATATAAAGAATAAATGGTTTCCTTGACAAGGATTTGGCCATTTTAAAGCTGATTCACCAAAACACAGAGTTCTGAACCATCGGGATACAAATAAGAGTGAATCGAAGTGTGGAACTGTAGTCGAAGAGGTGAATCTCTTTAAGCTGCTTTGAGATGTTCAAGGAAGGTGTAGAAGCAAATCAAAGTAAGAAACAAGCATTATAGCTTATCCCATAGTTCTGTTAGTTCTAAAAATCTCAGAGGAGTTTCTAATGGTAAATAAGGGGCGTTGTAGCAAGAAGACACATATAGAGCCTTAAACAACACCTATTGAAGTGAATATGAAGAATCAATGGTTTCATTGACAAGGATTTTGCCATTTTCAAGTTGATTCACCTAAAAACAGAGTTCTGAACCATCAGGATACAAATAAAAGTAAATCGAAGTGTGGAACTATAGTCAAAGGACGTGAATCTCTTACAACTGCTTTGAGATGTTCAAGGAAGGTCTAGAAGCAAATCAAAGTAAGAAACAAGCGTTATAGCTTATCCCATAGTTTTGTTAGTTCTAAGAATCTCATAAGAGTTTCTAATGGTGAATAAGGGGCGTTGTAGCAAGAAAACACATATAGAGGCTTAAACAACACCTATAGATGTGAATATGAAGAATCAATGCTTTTGATTGACAAGGATTTTTCCATTTTAAAGCTGATTCACCTAAAACGGAGTTTTGAACCATCGGAATACAAATAAGAGTGAATCGAAGTGTGGAACTGTAGCCAAAGGAGGTGAATCCCTTACAACTGCTTTGAGATGTTCAAGGAAGGTGTAAAGCAAATCAAAGTAAGAAACAAGCATTATAAGCTTATCCCGTGGTTTTGTTAGTTCTAATAATTTCATAGGAGTTTTTAATGGTGAATAAAGGGCGTTGTAGCAAGAAGACACATATAGTGCTTAAAGAACACCTATTGATGTGAATAGGAAGAAGCAATGTTTGCATTGACAAGGATTTGGCCATTTTCAAGCTGATTCACCTAAAAACAGGTTTTGAACCATCGGGATACAAATAAGAGTGAATCGAAGTGTGGAATATAGTCGAAGAAGGTGAATCTCTTACAACTGCTTTGAGATGTTCAAGGAAGGTCTAGAAGCAAATCAAAGTAAGAAACAAGCATTATAAGCTTATCCCGTAGTTCTGTTAGTTCTAAGGATCTCATACTAGTTTCTAATGGTGAATAAGGGGCGTTGTAGCAAGAAGACACATATAGAGGCTTAAACAACGCCTATTGCTGTTAATATGACGAATCAATGGTTTTCATTGACAAGGATTTGGCCATTTTCAAGCTGATTCACCTAAAAGCGGAGTTTTTGAACCATCGGGATACAAATAAGAGGGAATCGAAGAGCCGAACTGTAGTCCAAGGAGGTGATTCCCTTACAACTGCTTTGACATGTTCAAGGAATTAGATTTCTAATGGTGAATAAGAGGGCGTTGTAGTAAGAAGCACATATAGAGACTAAGCAACACCTATTGATGTGAATATGAAGAATCAATGGTTTTCATTGACAAGGATTTGGCCATTTTCAAAGCTGATTCACCTAAAAAGCGAGTTTTGAACCATCCGGGATACAAATAAGGTGAATCGAAGTGTGGAAGTGTAGTCAAAGAGGTGAATCTCTTGTAACCTTTGAGATGTTCAAGGAAGGTCTAGAAGCAAATCAAAGTAAGAAACAAGCATTATAAGCTTATCCCATAGTTCTGTTGGTTCTAATAATCTCATAGGAGTTTCTAATGGTGAATAAGGGGGCGTTGTTAGAAGAAGACACATATAGAGGCTTAAACAACACCTATTGATGTGAATATGAAGAATCAATGGTTTTCATTGACAAGGATTTGGCCATTTTCAAGCTGATTCACCTAAAAAGCAGAGTTTTTGAACCATCGAGGATACAAATCAGGAGTGAATCGAAGTGTGGAAGTGTAGTCGAAAGGTGGAATCTCTTGTAACTGCTTTGAGATGTTCAAGGAAGGTGTAGAAGCAAATCAAAGTAAGAAACAAGCATTATAACTTTTCCCATAGTTTGTTAGTTCTAATAATCTCATAGGAGTTTCTAATGGTGAATAAGAGGCGTTGTAGTAGAAGACACATATAGAGGCTTAAACAACACCTATTGATGTGAATATGAAGAATCAATGGTTTTCATTGACAAGGATTAGGCCATTTTCAAGCTGATTCACCTAAAACCAGAGTTTTGAAGCATGAGGATACAAATAAAAGTGAATCGAAGTGTGGAAGTGTAGTCAAAGGGGTGAATCTCTTACAACTGCTTTGAGATGTTCAAGGAAGGTCTAGAAGCAAATCAAAGTAAGAAACAAGCATTATAAGCTTATCCCGTAGTTCTGTTAGTTCTAATAATCTCATAGGAGTTTCTAATGGTGAATAGAGGGCGTTGTAGCAAGACGCCACATATTGAGGCTTGAACAACACGTATTGATGTGAATATGAAGAATCAATGGTTTCATTGACAAGGATTTGGCCATTTTCAAGCTGATTCACCTAAAAAGAGAGTTATGAACCTTCAAGATACAAATAAGAGTGAATCGAAGTGTGGAAGTGTAGTCAAAGAAGGTGAATCTCTTACAACTGCTTTGAGATGTTCAAGGAAGGTCTAGAAGCAAATCAAAGTAAAAAACAAGCATTATAGCTTATCCCATAGTTCTGTTAGTTCTAACAATCTCATAAGAGTTTCTAATGGTGAATAAGGGGCGTTGTAGCAAAAAGACACATATAGAGGCTTAAACAACACCTATTGATGTGAATATGAAGAATCAATGGTTTCATTGACAAGGATTTGGCCATTTTCAAGCTGATTCACCTATAAACGGAGTTATGAACCATCAGGATACAAATAAGAGTGAATCGAAGTGTGGAACTGTAGTCAAAGGAGGTGAATCTCTTACAACTGCTTTGAGATGTTCAAGGAAGGTCTAGAAGCAAATCAAAGTAAGAAACAAGAATTATAGCTTATCCCATAGTTCTGTTTGTTCTAATAATCTCAAAGGAGTTTCTAATGGTGAATAAGGGGCGTTGTAGTAAGAAGACACATATAGAGGCTTAAACAACACTTATTGATGTGAATATGAAGAATCAATGGTTTCATTGACAAGGATTTGGCCATTTTCAAGCTGATTCACCTAAAATCAGAGTTCTGAACCATCAGGATACAAATAAGAGTGAATCGAAGTGTGGAACTGTAGTCAAAGGAGGTGAATCTCTTTAACTGCTTTGAGATGTTCAAGGAAGGTCTAGAAAGCAAATCAAAGTAAGAAACAAGCATTATAAGCTTATCCCGTAGTTCTGTTAGTTCTAATAATCTCATAGGGGTTTCTAATGGTGAATAAGGGGCGTTGTAGCAAGAAGACACATATAGAGCTTAACAACACCTATTGATGTGAATATGAAGAATCAATGGTTTTCATTGACAAGGACTTGGCCATTTTCAAGCTGACTCACCGCAAAACAGGGTTCTGAACCATCAGGGTACAAATAAGGCGAATCGAAGTGCGGAACTGTAGTCAAAGGAGGTGAATCTCTTACTTGCTTTGAGATGTTCAAGGAAGGTCTAGAAACAAATCAAAGTGAGAAACAAGCATTATAAGCTTATCCCATGGTTCTGTTAGTTCTAATAATCTCATAGGGGTTTCTAATGGTGAATAAGAGGCGTTGTAGCAAGAAGACACATATAGAGGCTTAACAACACCTATTGATGTGAATATGAAGAATCAATGGTTTTCATTGACAAGGATTTGGCCATTTTCAAGCTGATTCACCTAAAAGCGAGTTTTGAACCATCGGGATACAAATAAGGTGAATCGAAGTGTGGAAGCTGTAGTCAAAGGAGGTGAATCTCTTACAACTGCTTTGAGATGTTCAAGGAAGGTGTAGAAGCAAATCAAAGTAAGAAACAAGCATTATAAGCTTATCCCATGGTTTTCGTTAGTTCTAATAATCTCATAGGAGTTTCTAATGGTGAATAGAGGGGCGTTGTAGCAAGAAGCACATATAGAGCCTTAAACAACACCTATTGATGTGAATATGAAGAATCAATGGTTTTCATTGACAAGGATTTGGCCATTTTCAAGCTGATTCACCTAAAAGCAGAGTTTTGAACCATCAGGATACAAATAAAGTGAATCGAAGTGTGGAACTGTAGTCAAAGGGGTGAATCTCTTACAACTGCTTTGAGATGTTCAAGGAAGGTCTGAAAGCAAATCAAAGTAAGAAACAAGCATTATAAGCTTATCCCATAGTTTTGTTAGTTCTAATAATCTCATAGGAGTTTCTAATGGTGAATAGAGGGGCGTTGTAGCAAGAAGACACATATAGAGGCCAAAACACCTATTGATGTGAACATGATGAGTCAATGGTATCATTGACAAGGATTGGGCCATTTTCAAGCTGATTCGCCTAAAAACAGAGTTTTGAACCATCGAGGATACAAATCAAGAGTGAATCGAAGTGTGGAAGTGTAGTCAAAGGAGGTGAATCTCTTACAGCTGCTTTGAGATGTTCAAGGAAGGTCTAGAAGCAAATCAAAGTAAGAAACAAGCATTATAAGCTTATCCCATGGTTCCGTTAGTTCTAATAATCTCATAGGAGTTTCTAATGGTGAATAAGGGCGTTGTAGAAAAGACACATATAGAGGCTTAAGCAACACCTATTGATGTGAATATGAAGAATCAATGGTTTTCATTGACAAGGATTTGGCCATTTTAAGCTGATTCACCTAAAAGCGAGTTCTGAACCATCGGGATACAAATAAGAGTGAATCGAAGTGTGGAACTGTAGTCAAAGGAGGTGAATCTCTTACAATGCTTTGAGATGTTCAAGGAAGGTCTAGAAGCAAATCAAAGTAAGAAACAAGCATTATAAGCTTATCCCATAGTTCTGTTAGTTCTAATAATCTCATAGGAGTTTCTAATGGTTGAATAAGGGGCGTTGTAGCAAGAAGACACATATAGAGGCTTAAACAATACCTATTGATGTGAATATGAAGAATCATTGTTTTCATTGACAAGGATTTGGCCATTTTCAAGCTGATTCACCTAAACACAGAGTTTTGAACCATCAAGATACAAATAAAGTGAATCGAAGTGTGGAAGTGTATAGTCGAAGGTGGTGAATCTCTTGTAACTGCTTTGAGATGTTCAAGGAAGGTGTAGAAGCAAATCAACGTAAGAAACAAGCATTATAGCTTATCCCATGGTTCTGTTAGTTTTAATAATCTCATAGGAGTTGCTAATGGTGAATAAGGGGCGTTGTAGTAAAAAGACACATATAGAGGCTTAACAACACCTATTGATGTGAATATGAAGAATCAATGGTTTTCATTGACAAGGATTTGGCCATTTTCAAGCTGATTCACCTAAAAGCAGGATTTTGAACCATCGGGATACAAATAAGGTGAATCGAAGTGTGGAAGTGTAGTCAAGAAGGTGAATCTCTTATAACTGCTTTGAGATGTTCAAGGAAGGTCTAGAAACAAATCAAAGTAAGAAACAAGCATTATAAGCTTATCCCATAGTTTTGTTAGTTCTAATAATCTCATAGGAGTTTCTAATGGTGAATAAGGGGCGTTGTAGCAAGAAGACACATATAGAGGCTTAAACAACACCTATTGATGTGAATATGAAGAATCAATGGTTTCATTGACAAGGATTTGGCCATTTTCAAGCTGATTCACCTTAAACGGAGTTATGAACCTTCAGGATGCAAATAAGAGTGAATCGAAGTGTGGAACTGTAGTCAAAGGAGGTGAATCTCTTACAACTGCTTTGAGATGTTCAAGGAAGGTCTAGAAGCAAATCAAAGTAAGAAACAAGCATTATAGCTTATCCCATAGTTCTGTTAGTTTTAATAATCTCATAGGAGTTTCTAATGGTGAATAAGGGGCGTTGTAGCAAGAAGCACATATAGAGCTTAAGCAACACCTATTGATGTGAATATGAAGAATCAATGGTTTCATTGACAAGGATTTGGCCATTTTCAAGCTGATTCACCTAAAAGCGAGTTTTGAACCATCGGGATACAAATAAGAGTGAATCGAAGTGTGGAACTGTAGTCGAAGGAGGTGAATCTCTTACAGCTGCTTTGAGATGTTCAAGGAAGGTCTAAAAGCAAATCAAAGTAAGAAACAAGCATTATAAGCTTATCCCATGGTTCTGTTAGTTCTAATAATCTCATAGGAGTTTCTAATGGTGAATAAGGGGCAATGTAGCAAGAAGACACATATAGAGGCTGAATTAACACCTATTGATGACAATATAAAGAATCAATGCTTTCATTGACAAAGATTTGGCCATTTTTTAAGGTGATTCACCTAAAAAAAGAGTTTTTGAACCATCGAGGATACAAATAAGAGTGAATCGAAGTGTGGAAGTGTAGTCGAAGAAGGTGAATCTCTTATAACTGCTTTGAGATGTTCAAGGAAGGTGTAGAAGCAAATCAAAGTAAGAAACAAGCATTAGCTTATCCCATAGTTCCATTGGTTCTAATAATCTCATAGGAGTTTCTAATGGTGAATAAGGGGCGTTGTAGTAAGAAGACACATATAGAAACCTTAACACCTATTGATGTGAATATGAAGAATCAATGGTTTTCATTGACAAGGATTTGGCCATTTTTAAGCTGATTCACCTAAAAGCAGAGTTTGAACCATCGGGATACAAATAAGAGTGAATCGAAGTGTGGAAGCTGTAGTCAAAGAGGAGGTGAATCTCTTACAACTGCTTTGAGATGTTCAAGGAAGGTCTAGAAGCAAATCAAAGTAAGAAACAAGCATTATAAGCTTATCCCATGGTTCT
>CM051365.1:530620-583512 GCA_028015245.1 Cardamine occulta
AAAGAAGGTGAATCTCTTACAACTGCTTTGAGATGTTCAAGGAAGGTCTAGAAGCAAATCAAAGTAAGAAACAAGCTATATACCTTATCCCATAGTTTTGTTAGTTTTAATAATCTCATAGGAGTTTCTAATGGTGAATAAGGGGCAATGTAGTAAGAAGACACATATAGAGGCTTAAACAACACCTATTGATGTGAATATGAAGAATCAATGGTTTCATTGACAAGGATTTGGCCATTTTCAAGCTGATTCACCTAAAAACAGAGTTTTTGGACCATCAAGATACAAATCAGAGTGAATCGAAGTGTGGAAGTGTAGTCAAAGAAGGTGAATCTCTTACAACTGCTTTGAGATGTTCAAGAAAGGTGTAGAAGCAAATCAATGTAAGAAACAAGCATTATACCTTCTCCCATAGTTCTGTTCGTTTTGCTCATCTCATAGGAGTTTCTACTGGTGAATAAAGGTAGTAAGAAGACACATATAGAGGCTTAAACAACACCTATTGATGTGAATATGAAGAATCAATGGTTTCATTGACAAGGATTTGGCCATTTTCAAGCTGATTCACCTAAAAACAGAGTTCTGAACCATCAGGATACAAATAAGAGTGAATCGAAGTGTGGAACTGTAGTCAAAGGAGGTGAATCTCTTACAACTGCTTTGAGATGTTCAAGGAAGGTCTAGAAGCAAATCAAAGTAAGAAACAAGAATTATAGCTTATCCCATAGTTCTGCTAGTTTTAATAATCTCATAGGAGTTTCTAATGGTGAATAAGGGGCGTTGTAGCAAGAAGACACATATAGAGGCTTAAACAACACCTATTGATGTGAATATGAAGAATCAATTGTATCATTGACAAGGATTTGGCCATTTTCAAGCTGATTCACCTAAAAACAGAGTTCTGAACCATCAGGATACAAATAAGAGTGAATCGAAGTGTGGAAGTGTAGTCAAAGAAGGTGAATCTCTTACAACTGCTTTGAGATGTTCAAGGAAGGTCTAGAAGCAAATCAAAGTAAGAAACAAGCTATATACCTTATCCCATAGTTTTGTTAGTTTTAATAATCTCATAGGAGTTTCTAATGGTGAATAAGGGGCAATGTAGTAAGAAGACACATATAGAGGCTTAAACAACACCTATTGATGTGAATATGAAGAATCAATGGTTTCATTGACAAGGATTTGGCCATTTTCAAGCTGATTCACCTAAAAACAGAGTTTTTGGACCATCAAGATACAAATCAGAGTGAATCGAAGTGTGGAAGTGTAGTCAAAGAAGGTGAATCTCTTGTAACTGCTTTGAGATGTTCAAGAAACGTGTAGAAGCAAATCAATGTAAGAAACAAGCATTATAGCTTATCCCATAGTTTTGTTAGTTTTAATAATCTCATAGGAGTTTCTAATGGTGAATAAGGGGCGTTGTAGTAAGAAGACACATATAGAGGCTTAAACAACACCTATTGATGTGAATATGAAGAATCAATGGTTTCATTGACAAGGATTTGGCCATTTTCAAGCTGATTCACCTAAAAACAGAGTTCTGAACCATCAGGATACAAATAAGAGTGAATCGAAGTGTGGAACTGTAGTCAAAGGAGGTGAATCTCTTACAACTGCTTTGAGATGTTCAAGGAAGGTCTAGAAGCAAATCAAAGTAAGAAACAAGAATTATAGCTTTTTCCATAGTTCTGCTAGTTTTAATAATCTCATAGGAGTTTCTAATGGTGAATAAGGGGCGTTGTAGCAAGAAGACACATATAGAGGCTTAAACAACACCTATTGATGTCAATATGAAGAATCAATTGTATCATTGACAAGGATTTGGCCATTTTCAAGCTGATTCACCTAAAAACAGAGTTCTGAACCATCAGGATACAAATAAGAGTGAATCGAAGTGTGGAAGTGTAGTCAAAGAAGGTGAATCTCTTACAACTGCTTTGAGATGTTCAAGGAAGGTCTAGAAGCAAATCAAAGTAAGAGACAAGCTATATACCTTATCCCATAGTTTTGTTAGTTTTAATAATCTCATAGGAGTTTCTAATGGTGAATAAGGAGCGTTGTAGCAAGAAGACACATATAGAGGCTTAAACAACACCTATTGATGTGAATATGATGAATCAATGGTTTCATTGACAAGGATTTGGCCATTTTCAAGCTGATTCACCTAAAAACAGAGTTTTTGGACCATCAAGATACAAATCAGAGTGAATCGAAGTGTGGAAGTGTAGTCAAAGAAGGTGAATCTCTTGTAACTGCTTAGAGATGTTCAAGAAACGTGTAGAAGCAAATCAATGTAAGAAACAAGCATTATAGCTTATCCCATAGTTCTGTTAGTTTTAATAATCTCATAGGAGTTTCTAATGGTGAATAAGGAGCTGTAAGAAGACACATATAGAGGCTTAAACAACACCTATTGATGTGAATATGAAGAATCAATGGTTTCATTGACAAGGATTTGGCCATTTTCAAGCTGATTCACCTAAAAACAGAGTTCTGAACCATCAGGATACAAATAAGAGTGAATCGAAGTGTGGAACTGTAGTCAAAGGAGGTGAATCTCTTACAACTGCTTTGAGATGTTCAAGGAAGGTCTAGAAGCAAATCAAAGTAAGAAACAAGAATTATAGCTTATCCCATAGTTCTGTTAGTTTTAATAATCTCATAGGAGTTTCTAAAGGAGAATAAGGGGCGTTGTAGCAAGAAGACACATATAGAGGCTTAAACAACACCTATTGATGTGAATATGAAGAATCAATTGTATCATTGACAAGGATTTGGCCATTTTCAAGCTGATTCACCTAAAAACAGAGTTCTAAACCATCAGGATACAAATAAGAGTGAATCGAAGTGTGGAAGTGTAGTCAAAGAAGGTGAATCTCTTACAACTGCTTTGAGATGTTCAAGGAAGGTCTAGAAGCAAATCAAAGTAAGAAACAAGCTATATACCTTATCCCATAGTTTTGTTAGTTTTAATAATCTCATAGGAGTTTCTAATGGTGAATAAGGAGCGTTGTAGCAAGAAGACACATATAGAGGCTTAAACAACACCTATTGATGTGAATATGATGAATCAATGGTTTCATTGACAAGGATTTGGCCATTTTCAAGCTGATTCACCTAAAAACAGAGTTTTTGGACCATCAAGATACAAATCAGAGTGAATCGAAGTGTGAAAGTGTAGTCAAAGAAGGTGAATCTCTTGTAACTGCTTTGAGATGTTCAAGAAACGTAGAAGCAAATCAATATAAGAAACAAGCATTATAGCTTATCCCATAGTTCTGTTAGTTTTAATAATCTCATAGGAGTTTCTAATGGTGAATAAGGGGCGTTGTAGTAAGAAGACACATATAGAGGCTTAAACAACACCTATTGATGTGAATATGAAGAATCAATGGTTTCATTGACAAGGATTTGGCCATTTTCAAGCTGATTCACCTAAAAACAGAGTTCTGAACCATCAGGATACAAATAAGAGTGAATCGAAGTGTGGAACTGTAGTCAAAGGAGGTGAATCTCTTACAACTGCTTTACAATGTTCAAGGAAGGTCTAGAAGCAAATCAAAGTAAGAAACAAGAATTATAGCTTATCCCATAGTTCTGTTAGTTTTAATAATCTCATAGGAGTTTCTAAAGGAGAATAAGGGGCGTTGTAGCAAGAAGACACATATAGAGGCTTAAACAACACCTATTGATGTGAATATGAAGAATCAATTGTATCATTGACAAGGATTTGGCCATTTTCAAGCTGATTCACCTAAAAACAGAGTTCTGAACCATCAGGATACAAATAAGAGTGAATCGAAGTGTGGAAGTGTAGTCAAAGAAGGTGAATCTCTTACAACTGCTTTGAGATGTTCAAGGAAGGTCTAGAAGCAAATCAAAGTAAGAAACAAGCATTATAGCTTATCCCATAGTTCTGTTAGTTTTAATAATCTCATAGGAGTTTCTAATGGTGAATATGGAGAGTTGTAGCAAGAAGACACATATGGAGGTTTAAACAACACCTATTGATGTGAATATGATGAATCAATGGTTTCATTGACAAGGATTTGGCCATTTCAAGCTGATTCACCTAAAAACAGAGTTATGAACCATCAAGATACAAATCAGAGTGAATCGAAGTGTGAAAGTGTAGTCAAAGAAGGTGAATCTCTTGTAACTGCTTTGAGATGTTCAAGAAACGTGTAGAAGCAAATCAATATAAGAAACAAGCATTATAGCTTATCCCATAGTTCTGTTAGTTTTAATAATCTCATAGGAGTTTCTAATGGTGAATAAGGGGCGTTGTAGTAAGAAGACACATATAGAGGCTTAAACAACACCTATTGATGTGAATATGAAGAATCAATGGTTTCATTGACAAGGATTTGGCCATTTTCAAGCTGATTCACCTAAAAACAGAGTTCTGAACCATCAGGATACAAATAAGAGTGAATTGAACTGTGGAACTGTAGTCAAAGGAGGTGAATCTCTTACAACTGCTTTGAGATGTTCAAGGAAGGTCTAGAAGCAAATCAAAGTAAGAAACAAGAATTATAGCTTATCCCATAGTTCTCCTAGTTTTAATAATCTCATAGGAGTTTCTAAAGGAGAATAAGGGGCGTTGTAGTGAGAAGACACATATAGAGGCTTAAACAACACCTATTGATGTGAATATGAAGAATCAATGGTTTCATTGACAAGGATTTGGCCATTTTCAAGCTGATTCACCTAAAAACAGAGTTCTGAACCATCAGGATACAAATAAGAGTGAATCGAAGTGTGGAAGTGTAGTCAAAGGAGGTGAATCTCTTACAACTGCTTTGAGATGTTCAAGGAAGGTCTAGAAGCAAATCAAAGTAAGAAACAAGCATTATAGCTTATCCCATAGTTCTGTTAGTTTTAATAATCTCATAGGAGTTTCTAATGGTGAATAAGGGCTAGTAAAGAGAAGACACATATAGAGGCTTAAACAACACCTATTGATGTGAATATGAAGAATCAATGGTTTCATTGACAAGGATTTGGGCATTTTCAAGCTGATTCACCTAAAAACAGAGTTCCGAAACCATCAGGATACAAATAAGAGTGAATCAAGTGTGGAAGTGTAGTCAAAGAAGGTGAATCTTACAACGCTTTGAGATGTTCAAGAAAGGTCTAGAAGCAAATCAAAGTAAGAAACAAGAATTAAACAATCAAAAGAAAAATTATATAGCTTATCCCATAGTTTCGTTAGTTTTAATAACTTCATAGGAGTTTCTAATGGTGAATTTGGGAGTTGTAGCAAGAAGACACATATGGAGGCTTAAACAACACCTATTGATGTGAATATGAAGAATCAATGGTTTCATTGACAAGGGTTTGGCCATTTTCAAGCTGATTCACCTAAAAACAGAATTCTGAACCATCAGAATACAAATAAGACTGAATCGAAGTGTGGAAATGTAGTCAAAGGAGGTGAATCTCTTACAACTGCTTTGAGATGTTCAAGGAAGGTCTAGAAGCAAATCAAAGTAAGAAAGAAGCATTATAGCTTATCCCATAGTTCTGTCAGTTCTAAGAATCTCATAGGAGTTTCTAATGGTGAATAAGGGGCGTTGTAGCAAGAAGACACATATAGAGGCTTAAACAACACCTATTGAAGTGAATATGAAGAATCAATGGTTTCATTGAGAAGGATTTGGCCATTTTCAAGCTAATTCACCTAAAAACAGAGTTTTGAACCATCAGGATACAAATAAGAGTAAATCGAAGTGTGGAACTATATTCAAAGGAGGTGAATCTCTTAAAACTGCTTTGAGATGTTCAAAGAAGGTCAAGAAGCAAATCAAAGTAAGAAACAAGCATTATAGCTTATCCCATAGTTTTTTTAGTTCTAATAATCTCATAGGAGTTTCTAATGGTGAATAAGGGGCGTTGTAGCAAGAAGACACATATAGAGGCTTAAACAACACCTATTGATGTGAATATGAAGAATCAATGGTTTCATTGACAAGGGTTTGGCCATTTTCAAGCTGATTCACCTAAAAACAGAATTCTGAACCATCAGAATACAAATAAGAGTGAATCGAAGTGTGGAAGTGTAGTCAAAGAAGGTGAATCTCTTACAACTGCTTTGAGATGTTCAAGGAAGGTCTAGAAGCAAATCAAAGTAAGAAACAAGCATTATAGCTTATCCCATAGTTTTGTTAGTTCTAACAATCTCATAAGAGTTTCTAATGGTGAATAAGGAGCAGAAGTGTAAAGACACGTATAGAGGCTTAAACAACACCTATTGATGTGAATATGAAGAATCAATGGTTTCATTGACAAGGATTTGGCCATTTTCAAGCTGATTCACCTAAAAACAGAAGTTTGGACCATCAAGATACAAATAAGAGTGAATGAAAGTGTGGAAGTGTAGTCAAAGAAGGTGAATCTCTTGTAACTGCTTTGAGATGTTCAAGGAAGGTGTAGAAGCAAATCAAAGTAAGAAACAAGCATTATAGCTTATCCCATAGTTCTGTTAGTTTTAATAATCTCATAGGAGTTTCTAATGGTGAATAAGGGGCGTTGTAGTAAGAAGACACATATAGAGGCTTAAACAACACCTATTGATGTGAATATGAAGAATCAATGGTTTCATTGACAAGGATTTGGCCATTTTCAAGCTGATTCACCTAAAAACAGAGTTCTGAACCATCAGGATACAAATAAGAGTGAATCGAAGTGTGGAAGTGTAGTCAAAGAAGGTGAATCTCTTGTAACTGCTTTGAGATGTTCAAGGAAGGTGTAGAAGCAAATCAAAGTAAGAAACAAGCATTATAGCTTATCCCATAGTTCTGTTAGTTTTAATAATCTCATAGGAGTTTCTAATGGTGAATAAGGGGCGTTGTAGCAAGAAGACACATATAGAGGCTTAAACAACACCTATTGATGTGAATATGAAGAATCAATGGTTTCATTGACAAGGATTTAGCCATTTTCAAGCTGATTCACCTAAAAACAGAGTTTTTGGACCATCAGGATACAAATAAGAGTGAATCGAAGTGTGAAAGTGTAGTCAAAGAAGGTGAATCTCTTGTAACTGCTTTGAGATGTTCAAGAAACGTGTAGAAGCAAATCAAAGTAAGAAACAAGCATTATAGCTTATCCCATAGTTCTGTTAGTTTTAATAATCTCATAGGAGTTTCTAATGGTGAATAAGGGCGTTGTAGTAAGAAGACACATATAGAGGCTTAAACAACACCTATTGATGTGAATATGAAGAATCAATGGTTTCATTGACAAGGATTTGGCCATTTTCAAGCTGATTCACCTAAAAAACAGAAGTTTTGAACCATCAGGATACAAATAAGAGTGAATCGAAGTGTGGAACTGTAGTCAAAGGAGGTGAATCTCTTACAACTGCTTTGAGATGTTCAAGGAAGGTCTAGAAGCAAATCAAAGTAAGAAACAAGCATTATAGCTTATCCCATAGTTCTGTTAGTTTTAATAATCTCATAGGAGTTTCTAATGGTGAATAAGGGGCGTTGTAGCAAGAAGACACATATAGAGGCTTAAACAACACCTATTGATGTGAATATGAAGAATCAATGGTATCATTGACAAGGATTTGGCCATTTTCAAGCTGATTCACCTAAAAACAGAGTTCTGAACCATCAGGATACAAATAAGAGTGAATCGAAGTGTGGAAGTGTAGTCAAAGAAGGTGAATCTCTTACAACTGCTTTGAGATGTTCAAGGAAGGTCTAGAAGCAAATCAAAGTAAGAAACAAGCATTATAGCTTATCCCATAGTTTTGTTAGTTTTAATAATCTCATAGGAGTTTCTAATGGTGAATAAGGGGCGTTGTAGCAAGAAGACACATATAGAGGCTTAAACAACACCTATTGATGTGAATATGAAGAATCAATGGTTTCATTGACAAGGATTTGGCCATTTTCAAGCTGATTCACCTAAAAACAGAAGTTTTGAACCATCAAGATACAAATAAGAGTGAATCAAGTGGAAGTGTAGTCAAAGAAGGTGAATCTCTTACAACTGCTTTGAGATGTTCAAGAACGGTGAAGCAAATCAATAGTAAGAAACAAGCAGTATAGCTCATCCCATAGTTCTGTTAGTTTTAATAATCTCATAGGAGTTTCTAATGGTGAATAAGGGGCAATGTAGTAAGAAGACACATATAGAGGCTTAAACAACACCTATTGATGTGAATATGAAGAATCAATGGTTTCATTGACAAGGATTTGGCCATTTTCAAGCTGATTCACCTAAAAACAGAGTTCTGAACCATCAGGATACAAATAAGAGTGAATCAAAGTGTGGAAGTGTAGTCAAAGGAGGTGAATCTCTGACAACTGCTTTGAGATGTTCAAGGAAGGTCTAGAAGCAAATCAAAGTAAGAAACAAGCTATATACCTTATCCCATAATTTTGTTAGTTTTAATAATCTCATAGGAGTTTCTAATGGTGAATAAGGAGCGTTGTAGCAAGAAGACACATATAGAGGCTTAAACAACACCTATTGATGTGAATATGAAGAATCAATGGTTTCATTGACAAGGATTTGGCCATTTTCAAGCTGATTCACCTAAAAACAGAGTTTTTGGACCATCAAGATACAAATCAGAGTGAATCGAAGTGTGGAAGTGTAGTCAAAGAAGGTGAATCTCTTGTAACTGCTTTGAGATGTTCAAGAAACGTGTAGAAGCAAATCAATGTAAGAAACAAGCATTATAGCTTATCCCATAGTTCTGTTAGTTTTAATAATCTCATAGGAGTTTCTAATGGTGAATTTGGGATTTGTAGAAAGAAGACTCATATGGAGGCTGAAACAACACCTATTGATGTGAATATGAAGAATCAATGGTTTCATTGACAAGGATTTGGCCATTTTCAAGCTGATTCACCTAAAAACAGAGTTCTGAACCATCAGGATACAAATAAGATTGAATCGAAGTGTGGAACTGTAGTCAAAGGAGGGGAATCTTTTACAACTGCTTTGAGATGTTCAAGGAAGGTCTAGAAGCAAATCAAAGTAAGAAACAAGAATTATAGCTTATCCCATAGTTCTGTTAGTTTTAATAATCTCATAGGAGTTTCTAAAGGAGAATAAGGGGCGTTGTAGCAAGAAGACACATATAGAGGCTTAAACAACACCTATTGATGTGAATATGAAGAATCAATGGTTTCATTGACAAGGATTTGGCCATTTTCAAGCTGATTCACCAAAAACAGAAGTTCTGAACCATCAAGGATGCAAATAAGAGTGAATCGAAGTGTGGAAGTGTAGTCAAAGAAGGTGAATCTCTTACAACTGCTTTGAGATGTTCAAGGAAGGTCTAGAAGCAAATCAATGTAAGAAACAAGCATTATAGCTTATCCCATAGTTTTGTTAGTTTTAATAATTTCATAGGAGTTTCTAAAGGTGAATAAAGGGCGTTGTAGCAAGAAGACACATATAGAGGCTTAAAAAACACCTATTGATATGAATATGAAGAATCAATGGTTTCATTGACAAGGATTTGGCCATTTTCAAGCTGATTCACCTAAAAACAGAGCTTTTGGACCATCAAGATAAATCAGAAGGAATCGAGGGGTGGAAGTGTAGTCAAAGAAGGTGAATCTCTTTATAACTGCTTTGAGATGTTCAAGAAAGGTAGAAGCAAATCAATGTAAGAAACAAGCATTATAGCTTATCCCATAGTTCTGTTAGTTTTAATAATCTCATAGGAGTTTCTAATGGTGAATAAGGGGCGTTGTAGTAAGAAGACACATATAGAGGCTTAAACAACACCTATTGATGTGAATATGAAGAATCAATGGTTTCATTGACAAGGATTTGGCCATTTTCAAGCTGATTCACCTAAAAACAGAGTTCTGAACCATCAGGATACAAATAAGAGTGAATCGAAGTGTGGAAGTGTAGTCAAAGAAGGTGAATCTCTTACAACTGCTTTGAGATGTTCAAGGAAGGTCTAGAAGCAAATCAAAGTAAGAAACAAGAATTATAGCTTATCCCATAGTTCTGTTAGTTTTAATAATCTCATAGGAGTTTCTAATGGTGAATAAGGGGCGTTGTAGTAAGAAGACACATATAGAGGCTTAAACAACACCTATTGATGTGAATATGAAGAATCAATGGTTTCATTGACAAGGATTTGGCCATTTTCAAGCTGATTCACCTAAAAACAGAGTTCTGAACCATCAGGATACAAATAAGAGTGAATCAAAGTGTGGAAGTGTAGTCAAAGAAGGTGAATCTCTTACAACTGCTTTGAGATGTTCAAGGAAGGTCTAGAAGCAAATCAAAGTAAGAAACAAGCTATATACCTTATCCCATAGTTTTGTTAGTTTTAATAATCTCATAGGAGTTTCTAATGGTGAATAAGGAGCGTTGTAGCAAGAAGACACATATAGAGGCTTAAACAACACCTATTGATGTGAATATGATGAATCAATGGTTTCATTGACAAGGATTTGGCCATTTTCAAGCTGATTCACCTAAAACAGAGTTCTGAACCATCAGGATACAAATAAGAGTGAATCGAAGTGTGGAAGTGTAGTCAAAGAAGGTGAATCTCTTACAACTGCTTTGAGATGGTGAAGTAACGTCTAGAAGCAAATCAAGATAAGCAACAAGCAATATAGCTTATCCCATAGTTCTGTTAGTTTTAATAATCTCATAGGAGTTTCTAATGGTGAATAAGGGCGCTGTAGTAAGAAGACAATATAGAGGCTTAAACAACGCCTAGTGATGTGAATATGAAGAATCAAGGGTTTCATTGACAAGGATTTGGCCATTTTCAAGCTGATGCACCTAAAACAGAAGTTCTGAACCATCAGATACAAATAAGAGTGAATCGAAGTGGAAGTCAAAGAAGGTGAATCTCTTACAACTGCTTTGAGATGTTCAAGAAAGGTGTAGAAGCAAATCAATGTAAGAAAGAAGCATTATAGCTTATCCCATAGTTCTGTTAGTTTTAATAATTTCATAGGAGTTTCTAATGGTGAATAAGGGGTATTGTAGCAAGAAGACACATATAGAGGCTTAAACAACACCTATTGATGTGAATATGAAGAATCAATGGTTTCATTGACAAGGATTTGGCCATTTTCAAGCTGATTCACCTAAAAACAGAGTTCTGAACCATCAGGATACAAATAAGAGTGAATCGAAGTGTGGAACTGTAGTCAAAGGAGGTGAATCTCTTACAACTGCTTTGAGATGTTCAAGGAAGGTCTAGAAGCAAATCAAAGTAAGAAACAAGCATTATAGCTTATCCCATAGTTCTGTTAGTTTTAATAATCTCATAGGAGTTTCTAATGGTGAATAAGGGGCGTTGTAGTAAGAAGACACATATAGAGGCTTAAACAACACCTATTGATGTGAATATGATAAATCAATGGTATCATTGACAAGGATTTGGCCATTTTCAAGCTGATTCACCTAAAAATGAAATTCTGTACCATCAGGATACAAATAAAAGTGAATCGAAGTGTGGAAGTGTAGTCAAAGAAGGTGAATCTCTTACAACTGCTTTGAGATGTTCAAGAAAGGTGTAGAAGCAAATCAATGTAAGAAATAAGCATTATAGCTTATCCCATAGTTCGCTTAGTTTTAATAATCTAATAACTAGAGTTTAATAACTCAAGAGAATGGTGAATATAGGGCGTTGTAGTAAGAAGACACATATAGAGGCTTAAACAACACCTATTGATGTGAATATGAAGAATCAATGGTTTCATTGACAAGGATTTGGCCATTTTCAAGCTGATTCACCTAAAAACAGAGTTCTGAACCATCAGGATACAAATAAGAGTGAATCGAAGTGTGGAAGTGTAGTCAAAGAAGGTGAATCTCTTACAACTGCTTTGAGATGTTCAAGAAAGGTGTAGAAGCAAATCAAAGTAAGAAACAAGCATTATAGCTTATCCCATAGTTCTGTTAGTTTTAATAATCTCATAGGAGTTTCTAATGGTGAATAAGGGGCATTGTAGCAAGAAGACACATATAGAGGCTTAAACAACACCTATTGATGTGAATATGAAGAATCAATGGTTTCATTGACAAGGATTTGGCCATTTTCAAGCTGATTCACCTAAAAACAGAGTTCTGAACCATCAAGATACAAATAAGGTTGAATCGAAGTGTGGAAGTGTAGTCAAAGAAGGTGAATCTCTTACAACTGCTTTGAGATGTTCAAAGAAGGTCTAGAAGCAAATCAAAGTAAGAAACAAGCATTATAGCTTATCCCATAGTTCTGTTAGTTCTAAGAATCTCATAAGAGTTTCTAATGGTGAATAAGGGGCGTTATAGCAAGAAGACACATATAGAGGCTTAAACAACACCTATTGATGTGAATATGATAAATCAATGGTATCATTGACAAGGATTTGGCCATTTTCAAGCTGATTCACCTAAAAAAAGAGTTCTGAACCATCAGGATACAAATAAGAGTGAATCGAAGTGTGGAACTGTAGTCAAAGAAGGTGAATCTCTTACAACTGCTTTGAGATGTTCAAAAAAGGTGTAGAAGCAAATCAATGTAAGAAACAAGCATTATAGCTTATCCCATAGTTTTGTTAGTTCTAATAATCTCATAGGAGTTTCTAATGGTGAATAAGGGGCGTTGTAGCAAGAAGACACATATGGAGGCTTAAACAACACCTATTGATGTGAATATGAAGAAACAATGATTTCAATGACAAGGATTTGACCATTTTCAAGCCGATTCACCTAAAAACAGTTTTTGGACCATCAAGATACAAATCAGAGTGAATCAAGTGGGAAGTGTAGTCAAAGAAGGTGAATCTCTTGTAACTGCTTTGAGATGTTCAAGAAAGGTAGAAGCAAATCAAAATAAGAAACAAGCATTATAGCTTATCCCATAGTTCTGTTAGTTTTAATAATCTCATAGGAGTTTCTAATGGTGAATAAGGTGCTCGTAAGATGTCACATATAGAGGCTTAAACAACACCTATTGATGTGAATATGAAGAATCAATGGTTTCATTGACAAGGATTTGGCCATTTTCAAGCTGATTCACCTAAAAACAGAAGTTCTGAACCATCAGATACAAATAAGAGTGAATCAAGTGGGAAGTGTAGTCAAAGAAGGTGAATCTCTTACAACTGCTTTGTGATGTTCAAGGAAGGTCTAGAAGCAAATCAAAGTAAGAAACAAGCATTATAGCTTATCCCATAGTTTTGTTAGTTCTAATAATCTCATAGGAGTTTCTAATGGTGAATAAGGGGCGTTGTAGCAAGAAGACACATATAGAGGCTTAAACAACACCTATTGATGTGAATATGAAGAATCAATGGTTTCATTGACAAGGATTTGGCCATTTTCAAGCTGATTCACCTAAAAACAGAGTTTTTGAACCATCAAGATACAAATCAGAGTGAATCGAAGTGTGGAAGTGTAGTCAAAGAAGGTGAATCTCTTGTAACTGCTTTGAGATGTTCAAGGAAGGTGTAGAAGCAAATCAAAGTAAGAAACAAGCATTATAGCTTATCCCATAGTTCTGTTAGTTTTAATAATCTCATAGGAGTTTCTAATGGTGAATAAGGGGCGTTGTAGTAAGAAGACACATATAGAGGCTTAAACAACACCTATTGATGTGAATATGAAGAATCAATGGTTTCATTGACAAGGATTTGGCCATTTTCAAGCTGATTCACCTAAAAACAGAGTTCTGAACCATCAGGATACAAATAAGAGTGAATCGAAGTGTGGAATGTACAAAGAAGGATGGAATCTCTTACAACTGCTTTGAGATGTTCAAGGAAGGTCTAGAAGCAAATCAAAGTAAGAAACAAGCATTATAGCTTATCCCATAGTTCTGTTAGTTTTAATAATCTCATAGGAGTTTCTAATGGTGAATAAGGGGCAATGTAGCAAGAAGACACATATAGAGGCTTAAACAACACCTATTGATGTGAATATGAAGAATCAATGGTATCATTGACAAGGATTTGGCCATTTTCAAGCTGATTCACCTAAAAACAGGAGTTCTGAACCATCAGATACAAATAAGAGTGAATCAAGTGGAAGTGTAGTCAAAGAAGGTGAATCTCTTACAACTGCTTTGAGATGTTCAAGAGAAGGTCTAGAAGCAAATCAAAGTAAGAAACAAGCATTATAGCTTATCCCATAGTTCTTGTTAGTTTTAATAATCTCATAGGAGTTTCTAATGGTGAATAAGGGCTAGTAGCAAGAAGACACATATAGAGGCTTAAACAACACCTATTGATGTGAATATGAAGAATCAATGGTTTCATTGACAAGGATTTGGCCATTTTCAAGCTGATTCACCTAAAAACAGAAGTTTTAGACCATCAAGATACAAATAAGAGTGAATCAAGTGGGAAGTGTAGTCAAAGAAGGTGAATCTCTTGTAACTGCTTTTGAGATGTTCAAGAATGTAGAAGCAAATCAAAGTAAGAAACAAGCATTATAGCTTATCCCATAGTTTTGTTAGTTTTAATAATCTCATAGGAGTTTCTAATGGTGAATAAGGGCGTTGTAGTAAGAAGACACATATAGAGGCTTAAACAACACCTATTGATGTGAATATGAAGAATCAATGGTTTCATTGACAAGGATTTGGCCATTTTCAAGCTGATTCACCTAAAAACAGAGTTCTGAACCATCAGGATACAAATAAGAGTGAATCGAAGTGTGGAACTGTAGTCAAAGGAGGTGAATCTCTTACAACTGCTTTGAGATGTTCAAGGAAGGTCTAGAAGCAAATCAAAGTAAGAAACAAGAATTATAGCTTATCCCATAGTTCTGTTAGTTTTAATAATCTCATAGGAGTTTCTAATGGTGAATAAGGGCGTTTGAGTAAGAAGACACATATAGAGGCGTAAACAACACCTATTGATGTGAATATGAAGAATCAATGGTGTATCATTGACAAGGATTTGGCATATTTTCAAGCTGATTCACCTAAAACAGAAGTTCGAACCATCTGGATACAAATAAGAGTGAATCAAAGTGTGGAAGTGTAGTCAAAGAAGGTGAATCTCTTACAACTGCTTTGAGATGTTCAAGGAAGGTCTAGAAGCAAATCAAAGTAAGAAACAAGCTATATACCTTATCCCATAGTTTTGTTAGTTTTAATAATCTCATAGGAGTTTCTAATGGTGAATAAGGAGCGTTGTAGCAAGAAGACACATATAGAGGCTTAAACAACACCTATTGATGTGAATATGATGAATCAATGGTTTCATTGACAAGGATTTGGCCATTTTCAAGCTGATTCACCTAAAAACAGAGTTTTTGGACCATCAAGATACAAATCAGAGTGAATCGAAGTGTGAAAGTGTAGTCAAAGAAGGTGAATCTCTTGTAACTGCTTTGAGATGTTCAAGAAACGTGTAGAAGCAAATCAATGTAAGAAACAAGCATTATAGCTTATCCCATAGTTCTGTTAGTTTTAATAATCTCATAGGAGTTTCTAATGGTGAATAAGGGGCGTTGTAGTAAGAAGACACATATAGAGGCTTAAACAACACCTATTGATGTGAATATGAAGAATCAATGGTTTCATTGACAAGGATTTGGCCATTTTCAAGCTGATTCACCTAAAAACAGAGTTCTGAACCATCAGGATACAAATAAGAGTGAATCGAAGTGTGGAACTGTAGTCAAAGGAGGTGAATCTCTTACGAGTGCTTTGAGATGTTCAAGGACGGTCTAGACGACAATCAAAGTAAGAAACAAGAATTATAGCTTATCCCATAGTTCTCCTAGTTTTAATAATCTCATAGGAGTTTCTAAAGGAGAATAAGGGGCGTTGTAGTGAGAAGACACATATAGAGGCTTAAACAACACCTATTGATGTGAATATGAAGAATCAATTGTATCATTGACAAGGATTTGGCCATTTTCAAGCTGATTCACCTAAAAACAGAGTTCTGAACCATCAGGATACAAATAAGAGTGAATCGAAGTGTGGAAGTGTAGTCAAAGAAGGTGAATCTCTTACAACTGCTTTGAGATGTTCAAGGAAGGTCTAGAAGCAAATCAAAGTAAGAAACAAGAATTATAGCTTATCCCATAGTTTTGTTAGTTTTAATAATCTCATAGGAGTTTCTAATGGTGAATAAGGAGCGTTGTAGCAAGAAGACACATATAGAGGCTTAAACAACACCTATTGATGTGAATATGATGAATCAATGGTTTCATTGACAAGGATTTGGCCATTTTCAAGCTGATTCACCTAAAAACAGAGTTTTTGGACCATCAAGATACAAATCAGAGTGAATCGAAGTGTGAAAGTGTAGTCAAAGAAGGTGAATCTCTTGTAACTGCTTTGAGATGTTCAAGAAACGTGTAGAAGCAAATCAATATAAGAAACAAGCATTATAGCTTATCCCATAGTTCTGTTAGTTTTAATAATCTCATAGGAGTTTCTAATGGTGAATAAGGGGCGTTGTAGTAAGAAGACACATATAGAGGCTTAAACAACACCTATTGATGTGAATATGAAGAATCAATGGTTTCATTGACAAGGATTTGGCCATTTTCAAGCTGATTCACCTAAAAACAGAGTTCTGAACCATCAGGATACAAATAAGAGTGAATCGAAGTGTGGAACTGTAGTCAAAGGAGGTGAATCTCTTACAACTGCTTTGAGATGTTCAAGGAAGGTCTAGAAGCAAATCAAAGTAAGAAACAAGAATTATAGCTTATCCCATAGTTCTGCTAGTTTTAATAATCTCATAGGAGTTTCTAATGGTGAATAAGGGCGTTGTAGTAAGAAGACACATATAGAGGCTTAAACAACACCTATTGATGTGAATATGAAGAATCAATTGTATCATTGACAAGGATTTGGCCATTTTCAAGCTGATTCACCTAAAAACAGAGTTCTGAACCATCAGGATACAAATAAGAGTGAATCGAAGTGTGGAAGTGTAGTCAAAGAAGGTGAATCTCTTACAACTGCTTTGAGATGTTCAAGGAAGGTCTAGAAGCAAATCAAAGTAAGAAACAAGAATTATAGCTTATCCCATAGTTCTGCTAGTTTTAATAATCAAAGTAAGAAACAAGCTATATACCTTATCCCATAGTTTTGTTAGTTTTAATAATCTCATAGGAGTTTCTAATGGTGAATAAGGAGCGTTGTAGCAAGAAGACACATATAGAGGCTTAAACAACACCTATTGATGTGAATATGATGAATCAATGGTTTCATTGACAAGGATTTGGCCATTTTCAAGCTGATTCACCTAAAAACAGAGTTCTGAACCATCAGGATACAAATAAGAGTGAATCGAAGTGTGGAAGTGTAGTCAAAGAAGGTGAAACTCTTACAACTGCTTTGAGATGTTCAAGAAAGGTGTAGAAGCAAATCAATGTAAGAAACAAGCATTATAGCTTATCCCATAGTTCTGTTAGTTCTAATAATCTCATAGGAGTTTCTAATTGTGAATAAGGGGCATTGTAGCAAGAAAACACATATAGAGGCTTAAACAACACCTATTGATGTGAATATGAAGAATCAATGGTATCATTGACAAGGATTTGGCCATTTTCAAGCTGATTCACCTAAAAACAGAGTTCTGAACCATCAGGATACAAATAAGAGTGAATCGAAGTGTGGAAGTGTAGTCAAAGAAGGTGAATCTCTTACAACTGCTTTGAGATGTTCAAGGAAGGTCTAGAAGCAAATCAAAGTAAGAAACAAGCTATATACCTTATCCCATAGTTTTGTTAGTTTTAATAATCTCATAGGAGTTTCTAATGGTGAATAAGGGGCGTTGTAGCAAGAAGACACATATAGAGGCTTAAACAACACCTATTGATGTGAATATGAAGAATCAATGGTTTCATTGACAAGGATTTGGCCATTTTCAAGCTGATTCACCTAAAAACAGAGTTTTTGGACCATCAAGATACAAATCAGAGTGAATCGAAGTGTGGAAGTGTAGTCAAAGAAGGTGAATCTCTTGTAACTGCTTTGAGATGTTCAAGGAACGGGGAGGAGCAAGTCAATGTAGGAAACAAGCGTGGTAGCTGATGCCATAGTTCTGTTAGTTTTAATAATCTCATAGGAGTGTCTAATGGTGAATAAGGGCGTTAGCAAGAAGACACATATAGAGGCTTAAACAACACCTATTGATGTGAATATGAAGAATCAATGGTTTCATTGACAAGGATTTGGCCATTTTCAAGCTGATTCACCTAAAAACAGAGTTCTGAACCATCAGGATACAAATAAGAGTGAATCGAAGTGTGGAAGTGTAGTCAAAGAAGGTGAATCTCTTACAACTGCTTTGAGATGTTCAAGGAAGGTCTAGAAGCAAATCAAAGTAAGAAACAAGAATTATAGCTTATCCCATAGTTCTGCTAGTTTTAATAATCAAACAAAAAATAACATAGGAGTTTCTAATGGTGAATAAGGAGTTGTAAAAGAAGACACATATAGAGGCTTAAACAACACCTATTGATGTGAATATGAAGAATCAATGGTTTCATTGACAAGGATTTGGCCATTTTCAAGTCGATTCACCTAAAAACAGAGTTGGACCATCAAGATACAAATCAGAGTGAATCAAGTGGGAAGTGTAGTCAAAGAAGGTGAATCTCTTGTAACTGCTTTGAGATGTTCAAGAAAGGTTAGAAGCAAATCAATGTAAGAAACAAGCATTATAGCTTATCCCATAATTGTGTTAGTTTTAATAAACTCCGTGGAGTTTCTAATGGTGAATAAGGAGCGTTGTAGCAAGAAGACACATATAGAGGCTTAAACAACACCTATTGATGTGAATATGAAGAATCAATGGTTTCATTGACAAGGATTTGGCCATTTTCAAGCTGATTCACCTAAAAACAGAGTTCTGAACCATCAGGATACAAATAAGAGTGAATCGATGTGTGGAACTATAGTCAAAGGAGGTGAATCTCTTACAACTGCTTTGAGATGTTCAAGGAAGGTCTAGAAGCAAATCAAAGTAAGAAACAAGCATTATAGCTTATCCCATAGTTCTGTTAGTTCTAACAATCTCATAGGAGTTTCTAATGGTGAATAAGGGGCGTTGTAGCAAGAAGACACATATAGAGGCTTAAACAACACCTATTGATGTGAATATGAAGAATCAATGGTTTCATTGACAAGGGTTTGGCCATTTTCAAGCTGATTCACCTAAAAACAGAATTCTGCACCATCAGAATACAAATAAGAGTGAATCAAAGTGTGGAAGTGTAGTCAAAGAAGGTGAATCTCTTACAACTACTTTGAGATGTTCAAGGAAGGTCTAGAAGCAAATCAAAGTAAGAAACAAGCATTATAGCTTATCCCATAGTTTTGTTAGTTCTAACAATCTCATAAGAGTTTCTAATGGTGAATAAGGGGCGTTGTAGCAAGAAAACACATATAGAGGCTTAAACAACACCTATTGATATGAATATGAAGAATCAATGGTTTCATTGACAAGGATTTGGCCATTTTCAAGCTGATTCACCTAAAAACAGAGTTCTGAACCATCAAGATACAAATCAGTGTGAATTGAAGTGGGAAGTGTAGTCAAAGAAGGTGAATCTTGTAACTGCTTTGAGATGTTCAAGAAATGTGTAGAAGCAAATCAAAGTAAGAAACAAGCATTATAGCTTATCCCATAGTTCTGTTAGTTTTAATAATCTCATAGGAGTTTCTAATGGTGAATAAGGGGCGTTGTAGTAAGAAGACACATATAGAGGCTTAAACAACACCTATTGATGTGAATATGAAGAATCAATGGTTTCATTGACAAGGATTTGGCCATTTTCAAGCTGATTCACCTAAAAACAGAGTTCTGAACCATCATGATAAAAATAAGAGTGAATCGAAGTGTGGAAGTATAGTCAAAGGAGGTGAATCTCTTACAACTGCTTTGAGATGTTCAAGGAAGGTCTAGAAGCAAATCAAAGTAAGAAACAAGCATTATAGCTTATCCCATAGTTCTGTTAGTTTTAATAATCTCATAGGAGTTTCTAATGGTGAATAAGGGGCGTTGTAGCAAGAAGACACATATAGAGGCTTAAACAACACCTATTGATGTGAATATGAAGAATCAATGGTATCATTGACAAGGATTTGGCCATTTTCAAGCTGATTCACCTAAAAACAGAGTTCTGAACCATCAGGATACAAATAAGAGTGAATCGAAGTGTGGAAGTGTAGTCAAAGAAGGTGAATCTCTTACAACTGCTTTGAGATGTTCAAGGAAGGTCTAGAAGCAAATCAAAGTAAGAAACAAGCTATATACCTTATCCCATAGTTTTGTTAGTTTTAATAATCTCATAGGAGTTTCTAATGGTGAATAAGGAGCGTTGTAGCAAGAAGACACATATAGAGGCTTAAACAACACCTATTGATGTGAATATGATGAATCAATGGTTTCATTGACAAGGATTTGGCCATTTTCAAGCTGATTCACCTAAAAACAGAGTTTTTGGACCATCAAGATACAAATCAGAGTGAATCGAAGTGTGGAAGTGTAGTCAAAGAAGGTGAATCTCTTGTAACTGCTTTGAGATGTTCAAGAAACGTGTAGAAGCAAATCAATGTAAGAAACAAGCATTATAGCTTATCCCATAGTTCTGTTAGTTTTAATAATCTCATAGGAGTTTCTAATGGTGAATAAGGGGCGTTGTAGTAAGAAGACACATATAGAGGCTTAAACAACACCTATTGATGTGAATATGAAGAATCAATGGTTTCATTGACAAGGATTTGGCCATTTTCAAGCTGATTCACCTAAAAAACGGAGTTCCGAACCATCAGGATACAAATAAGAGTGAATCGAAGTGTGGAACTGTAGTCAAAGGAGGTGAATCTCTTACAACTGCTTTGAGATGTTCAAGGAAGGTCTAGAAGCAAATCAAAGTAAGAAACAAGAATTATAGCTTATCCCATAGTTCTGCTAGTTTTAATAATCTCATAGGAGTTTCTAAAGGAGAATAAGGGGCTAGAAGAAGAAGACACATATAGAGGCTTAAACAACACCTATTGATGTGAATATGAAGAATCAATGGTTTCATTGACAAGGATTTGGCCATTTTCAAGCTGATTCACCTAAAAACAGAGTTATGACCTATCAAGATAGAAATGAGAGTGAATAGAAGTGTTGAAGTGTAGTCAAAGAAGGTGAATCTCTTACAACTGCTTTGAGATGTTCAAGGAAGGTCTAGAAGCAAATCAAAGTAAGAAACAAGCATTATAGCTTATCCCATAGTTCTGCTTGTTTTAATAATCAAAAACTTATCATAGGAGTTTCTAATAAGGAGCAATGGTGAATATAGCTAGCAAGAAGACACATATAGAGGCTTAAACAACACCTATTGATGTGAATATGATGAATCAATGGTTTCATTGACAAGGATTTGGCCATTTTCAAGCTGATTCACCTAAAAACAGAGTTCTGAACCATCAGGATACAAATAAGAGTGAATCGAAGTGTGGAAGTGTAGTCAAAGAAGGTGAAACTCTTACAACTGCTTTGAGATGTTCAAGAAAGGTGTAGAAGCAAATCAATGTAAGAAACAAGCATTATAGCTTATCCCATAGTTCTGTTAGTTCTAATAATCTCATAGGAGTTTCTAATGGTGAATAAGGGGCGTTGTAGCAAGAAAACACATATAGAGGCTTAAACAACACCTATTGATGTGAATATGAAGAATCAATGGTATCATTGACAAGGATTTGGCCATTTTCAAGCTGATTCACCTAAAAACAGAGTTCTGAACCATCAGGATACAAATAAGAGTGAATCGAAGTGTGGAACTGTAGTCAAAGGAGGTGAATCTCTTACAACTGCTTTGAGATGTTCAAGGAAGGTCTAGAAGCAAATCAAAGTAAGAAACAAGCATTATAGCTTATCCCATAGTTCTGTTAGTTTTAATAATCTCATAGGAGTTTCTAATGGTGAATAAGGATCTAGGTAGGAACAAGACACATATAGAGGCTTAAACAACACCTATTGATGTGAATATGAAGAATCAATGGTTTCATTGACAAGGATTTGGCCATTTTCAAGCTGATTCACCTAAAAACAGAGTTCTGAACCATGAAGATACAAATAAGAGTGAATCAAGTGTGGAATGTAGTCAAAGAAGGTGAATCTCTTACAACTGCTTTGAGATGTTCAAGGAAGGTCTAGAAGCAAATCAAAGTAAGAAACAAGCATATATAGCTTATCCCATAGTTCTTGTTAGTTTTAATAATCTCATAGGAGTTTCTAATGGTGAATAAGGGCGTTGTAGCAAGAAGACACATATAGAGGCTTAAACAACACCTATTGATGTGAATATGAATAATCAATGGTTTCATTGACAAGGATTTGGCATATTTTCAAGCTGATTCACCTAAAAACAGAAGTTCTGAACCATCAGATACAAATGAGAGTGAATAGAAGTGTTGAACTGTAGTCAAAGGAGGTGAATCTCTTACAACTGCTTTGAGATGTTCAAGGAAGGTCTAGAAGCAAATCAAAGTAAGAAACAAGCATTATAGCTTATCCCATAGTTCTGTTAGTTTTAATAATCTCATAGGAGTTTCTAATGGTGAATAAGGGGCAATGTAGTAAGAAGACACATATAGAGGCTTAAACAACACCTATTGATGTGAATATGAAGAATCAATGGTTTCATTGACAAGGATTTGGCCATTTTCAAGCTGATTCACCTAAAAACAGAGTTTTTGGACCATCAAGATACAAATCAGAGTGAATCAAAGTGTGGAAGTGTAGTCAAAGAAGGTGAATCTCTTACAACTGCTTTGAGATGTTCAAGAAAGGTGTAGAAGCAAATCAATGTAAGAAACAAGCATTATAGCTTATCCCATAGTTCTGTTAGTTTTAATAATCTCATAGGAGTTTCTAATGGTGAATAAGGGGCGTTGTAGCAAGAAGACACGTATAGAGGCTTAAACAACACCTATAGATGTGAATATGATGAATCAATGGTATCATTGACAAGGATTTGGCCATTTTCAAGCTGATTCACCTAAAAACAGAGTTCTGAACCATCAGGATACAAATAAGAATGAATCGAGGTGTGGAAGTGTAGTCAAAGAAGGTGAATCTCTTACAACTGCTTTGAGATGTTCAAGGAAGGTCTAGAAGCAAATCAAAGTAAGAAACAAGCATTATAGCTTATCCCATAGTTCTGTTAGTTCTAAGAATCTCATAAGAGTTTCTAATGGTGAATAAGGGGTGTTGTAGTAAGAAGACACATATAGAGGCTTAAACAACACTTATTGATGTGAATATGAAGAATCAATGGTTTCATTGACAAGGATTTGGCCATTTTCAAGCTGATTCACCTAAAAACAGAGTTCTGAACATCAGGATAAATTTAAGAGTGAATCGAAGTGTGGAACTGTAGTTAAAGGAGGTGAATCTCTTATAACTGCTTTGAGATGTTCAAGAAAGGTCTAGAAGCAAATCAAAGTAAGAAACAAGCATTATAGCTTATTCCATAGTTCTGTTAGTTCTAAGAATCTCATAGGAGTTTCTAATGGTGAATAAGGGGCGTTGTAGCAAGAAGACACATATAGAGGCTTAAACAACACCTATAGATGTGAATATGATGAATCAATGGTATCGTTGACAAGGATTTGGCCATTTTCAAGCTGATTCACCTAAAAACAGAGTTTTTGAACCATCAAGATACAAATAAGAGTGAATCGAGTGTGGAAGTTCAAAGAAGGTGAATCTTACAACTGCTTTGAGATGTTCAAGGAAGGTCTAAAGCAAATCAAAGTAAGAAACAAGAATTATAGCTACAAAGAAAAAAAAAAAAAGATATACCTTATCCCATAGTTTTGTTAGTTTTAATAATCTCATAGGAGTTTCTAATGGTGAATAAGGAGCGTTGTAGCAAGAAGACACATATAGAGGCTTAAACAACACCTATTGATGTGAATATGATGAATCAATGGTTTCATTGACAAGGATTTGGCCATTTTCAAGCTGATTCACCTAAAAACAGAGTTCTGAACCATCAGGATACAAATAAGTGTGAATCGAAGTGTGGAAGTGTAGTCAAAGAAGGTGAAACTCTTACAACTGCTTTGAGATGTTCAAGAAAGGTGTAGAAGCAAATCAATGTAAGAAACAAGCATTATAGCTTATCCCATAGTTCTGTTAGTTCTAATAATCTCATAGGAGTTTCTAATTGTGAATAAGGGGCATTGTAGCAAGAAAACACATATAGAGGCTTAAACAACACCTATTGATGTGAATATGAAGAATCAATGGTTTCATTGACAAGGATTTGGCCATTTTCAAGCTGATTCACCTAAAAACAGAGTTCTGAACCATCAGGATACAAATAAGAGTGAATCGAAGTGTGGAACTGTAGTCAAAGGAGGTGAATCTTTTACAACTGTTTTGAGATGTTCAAGGAAGGTGTAGAAGCAAATCAAGGTAAGAAAGAAGCATTATAGCTTATCCCATAGTTTTGTTAGTTCTAATAATCTCATAGGAGTTTCTAATGGTGAACAAGGGGCGTTGTAGCAAGAAGACACATATAGAGGCTTAAACAACACCTATTGATGTGAATATGAAGAATCAATGGTTTCATTGAGAAGGATTTGGCCATTTTCAAGCTGATTCACCTAAAAACAGAGTTCTGAACCATCAGGATACAAATAAGAGTGAATCAAAGTGTGGAACTGTAGTCAAAGGAGGTGAATCTCTTACAACTGCTTTGAGAAGTTCAAGGAAGGTCTAGAAGCAAATCAAAGTAAGAAACAAGCTATATAGCTTATCCCATAGTTCTGTTAGTTTTAATAATCTCATAGGAGTTTCTAAATTAGAATAAGGGGCGTTGTAGCAAGAAGACACATATAGAGGGTTAAACAACACCTATTGATGTGAATATGAAGAATCAATTGTATCATTGACAAGGATTTGGCATTTTCAAGCTAATTCACCTAAAAACAGAGTTCTGAACCATCTGGATACAAATAAGAGTGAATCAAAGTGTGGAAGTGTAGTCAAAGAAGGTGAATCTCTTGTAACTGCTTTGAGATGTTCAAGAAACGTGTAGAAGCAAATCAATGTAAGAAACAAGCATTATAGCTTATCCCATAGTTCTGTTAGTTTTAATAATCTCATAGGAGTTTCTAATGGTGAATAAGGGGCGTGGGAGTAGGAGGGCACATATAGAGGCCTAAACAACACCTATTGATGTGAATCTGAAGAATCTATGGTTTCATTGATCAGGAGTTGGCCATTTTCAAGCCGATTCACCTAAAAAAAGAAGTTCTGAACCATCAGGATACAAATAAGAGTGAATCGAAGTGTGGAACTGTAGTCAAAGGAGGTGAATCTCTTACAACTGCTTTGAGATGTTCAAGGAAGGTCTAGAAGCAAATCAAAGTAAGAAACAAGAATTATAGCTTATCCCATAGTTCTGTTAGTTTTAATAATCTCATAGGAGTTTCTAATGGTGAATAAGGGGCGTTGTAGCAAGAAGACACATATAGAGGGTTAAACAACACCTATTGATGTGAATATGAAGAATCAATTGTATCATTGACAAGGATTTGGCATTTTCAAGCTAATTCACCTAAAAACAGAGTTCTGAACCATCTGGATACAAATAAGAGTGAATCAAAGTGTGGAAGTGTAGTCAAAGAAGGTGAATCTCTTACAACTGCTTTGAGATGTTCAAGGAAGGTCTAGAAGCAAATCAAAGTAAGAAACAAGCTATATACCTTATCCCATAGTTTTGTTAGTTTTAATAATCTCATAGGAGTTTCTAATGGTGAATAAGGAGCGTTGTAGCAAGAAGACACATATAGAGGCTTAAACAACACCTATTGATGTGAATATGATGAATCAATGGTTTTATTGACAAGGATTTGGCCATTTTCAATCTGATTCACCTAAAAACAGAGTTCTGAACCATCAGGATACAAATAAGAGTGAATCGAAGTGTGGAACTGTAGTCAAAGGAGGTGAATCTCTTGTAACTGCTTTGAGATGTTCAAGAAACGTGTAGAAGCAAATCAATATAAGAAACAAGCATTATAGCTTATCCCATAGTTCTGTTAGTTTTAATAATCTCATAGGAGTTTCTAATGGTGAATAAGGGGCAATGTAGCAAGAAGACACATATAGAGGCTTAAACAACACCTATTGATGTGAATATGAAGAATCAATGGTTTCATTGACAAGGATTTGGCCATTTTCAAGCTGATTCACCTAAAAAACAGAAGCTCGAACCATCAGGATACAAATGAGCGTGAATCAGAGTGTGGAACTGTAGTCAAAGGAGGTGAATCTCTTACAACTGCTTTGAGATGTTCAAGAAAGGTCTAGAAGCAAATCAAAGTAAGAAACAAGAATTATAGCTTATCCCATAGTTCTCTAGTTTTAATAATCTCATAGGAGTTTCTAATGGTGAATAAGGGCGCTAGTAAAGAGAAGACATATAGAGGCTTAAACAACACCTATTGATGTGAATATGAAGAATCAATGGTATCATTGACAAGGATTTGGCCATTTTCAAGCCGATTCACCTAAAAACAGAAGTTCTGAACCATCGGATACAAATAAGAGTGAATCAAGTGTGGAAGTGTAGTCAAAGAAGGTGAATCTCTTACAACGGCTTTGGGATGTTCAAGGAAGGTCTAGAAGCAAATCAAAGTAAGAAACAAGATTATAGCTTATCCCATAGTTCTAGTTTTAAAAGCTATATACCTTATCCCATAGTTTTGTTAGTTTTAATAATCTCATAGGAGTTTCTAATGGTGAATAAGGAGCGTTGTAGCAAGAAGACACATATAGAGGCTTAAACAACACCTATTGATGTGAATATGAAGAATCAATGGTTTCATTGACAAGGATTTGGCCATTTTCAAGCTGATTCACCTAAAAACAGAGTTCTGAACCATCAAGATACAAATCAGAGTGAATCAAGTGTGGAAGTGTAGTCAAAGAAGGTGAAATCTTTTAAACTGCTTTGAGATGTTCAAGAAACGGGTAGAAGCAAATCAATGTAAGAAACAAGCATTATAGCTTATCCCATAGTTCTGTTAGTTTTAATAATCTCATAGGAGTTTCTAATGGTGAATAAGGGCATTGTAGTAAGAAGACATATAGAGAGGCTTAAACCACACCTATTGCTGTGAATATGAAGAATTAATGGTTTCATTGACAAGGATTTGGCCATTTTCAAGCTGATTCACCTAAAAACAGAAGTTCTAACCATCGAGATACAAATAAGAGTGAATCAAGTGTGGAATGTAGTCAAAGGAGGTGAATCTCTTACAACTGTTTTGGGATGTTCAAGGAAGGTCTAGAAGCAAATCAAAGTAAGAAACAAGCATTATACCTTATCCCGTAGTTATGTTAGTTTTAATGATCTCGTAGGAGGTGCTAATGGAGAAATAAGTAGCAAGAAGACACATATAGAGGCTTAAACAACACCTATTGATGTGAATATGAAGAATCAATGGTTTCATTGACAAGGATTTGGCCATTTTCAAGCTGATTCACCTAAAAACAGAGTTCTGAACCATCAGGATACAAATAAGAATGAATCGAGGTGTGGAAGTGTTGTCAAAGAAGGTGAAACTCTTGTAACTGTTTTGAGATGTTCAAGAAAGGTGTAGAAGCAAATCAATGTAAGAAACAAGCATTATAGCTTATCCCATAGTTTTGTTAGTTCTAATAATCTCATAGGAGTTTCTAATGGTGAATAAGGGGCGTTGTAGCAAGAAGACACATATAGAGGCTTAAACAACACCTATTGATGTGAATATGAAGAATCAATGGTTTCATTGACAAGGATTTGGCCATTTTCAAGCTGATTCACCTAAAAACAGAGTTCTGAACCATCAGGATACAAATAAGAGTGAATCGAAGTGTGGAACTGTAGTCAAAGGAGGTGAATCTCTTACAACTGCTTTGAGATGTTCAAGGAAGGTCTAGAAGCAAATCAAAGTAAGAAACAAGCATTATAGCTTATCCCATAGTTCTGTTAGTTTTAATAATCTCATAGGAGTTTCTAATGGTGAATAAGGGGCAATGTAGTAAGAAGACACATATAGAGGCTTAAACAACACCTATTGATGTGAATATGAAGAATCAATGGTTTCATTGACAAGGATTTGGCCATTTTCAAGCTGATTCACCTAAAAACAAAGTTTTTGAACCATCAAGATACAAATCAGAGTGAATCGAAGTGTGGAAGTGTAGTCAAAGAAGGTGAATCTCTTGTAACTGCTTTGAGATGTTCAAGAAAGGTGTAGAAGCAAATCAAAGTAAGAAACAAGCATTATAGCTTATCCCATAGTTCTGTTAGTTTTAAGAATCTCATAGGAGTTTCTAATGGTGAATAAGGGGCGTTGTAGTAAGAAGACACATATAGAGGCTTAAACAACACCTATTGATGTGAATATGAAGAATCAATGGTTTCATTGACAAGGATTTGGCCATTTTCAAGCTGATTCACCTAAAAACAGAGTTCTGAACCATCACGATACAAATAAGAGTGAATCGAAGTGTGGAACTGTAGTCAAAGGAGGTGAATCTCTTACAACTGCTTTGAGATGTTCAAGGAAGGTCTAGAAGCAAATCAAAGTAAGAAACAAGCATTATAGCTTATCCCATAGTTCTGTTAGTTTTAATAATCTCATAGGAGTTTCTAATGGTGAATAAGGCAAGGTAGCAAGAAGACACATATAGAGGCGTAAACAACACCCATTGATGTGAATATGAAGAATCAATGGTTTCATTGACAAGGATTTGGCCATTTTCAAGCTGATTCACCTAAAAACAGAAGTTCTGAACCATCGAGATACAAATAAGAGTGAATCAAGGAAGTGTAGTCAAAGAAGGTGAATCTCTTACAACTGCTTTGAGATGTTCAAGGAAGGTGTAGAACAAATCAAAGTAAGAAACAAGCATATATAGCTTATCCCATAGTTCTGTTAGTTTTAATAATCTCATAGGAGTTTCTAATGGTGAATTTAGGAGTTGTAGCAAGAAGACACATATAGAGGCTTAAACAACACCTATTGATGTGAATATGAAGAATCAATGGTTTCATTGACAAGGATTTGGCCATTTTCAAGCTGATTCACCTAAAAACAGAGTTCTGAACCATCATGATACAAATAAGAGTGAATCGAAGTGTGGAAGTATAGTCAAAGGAGGTGAATCTCTTACAACTGCTTTGAGATGTTCAAGGAAGGTCTAGAAGCAAATCAAAGTAAGAAACAAGCATTATAGCTTATCCCATAGTTCTGTTAGTTTTAATAATCTCATAGGAGTTTCTAATGGTGAATAAGGGGCAATGTAGTAAGAAGACACATATAGAGGCTTAAACAACACCTATTGATGTGAATATGAAGAATCAATGGTTTCATTGACAAGGATTTGGCCATTTTCAAGCTGATTCACCTAAAAACAGAGTTCTGAACCATCACGATACAAATAAGAGTGAATCGAAGTGTGGAACTGTAGTCAAAGGAGGTGAATCTCTTACAACTGCTTTGAGATGTTCAAGGAAGGTCTAGAAGCAAATCAAAGTAAGAAACAAGAATTATAGCTTATCCCATAGTTCTGTTAGTTTTAATAATCTCATAGGAGTTTCTAATGGTGAATAAGGGGCGTTGTAGCAAGAAGACACATATAGAGGCTTAAACAACACCTATTGATGTGAATATGATGAATCAATGGTTTCATTGACAAGGATTTGGCCATTTTCAAGCTGATTCACCTAAAAACAGAGTTTTTGGACCATCAAGATACAAATCAGAGTGAATCGAAGTGTGGAAGTATAGTCAAAGAAGGTGAATCTCTTACAACTGCTTTGAGATGTTCAAGGAAGGTCTAGAAGCAAATCAAAGTAAGAAACAAGCTATATACCTTATCCCATAGTTTTGTTAGTTTTAATAATCTCATAGGAGTTTTTAATGGTGAATAAGGAGCGTTGTAGCAAGAAGACACATATAGAGGCTTAAACAACACCTATTGATGTGAATATGATGAATCAATGGTTTCATTGACAAGGATTTGGCCATTTTCAAGCTGATTCACCTAAAAACAGAAGTTTTCGAACCATCAAGATACAAATTAGAGTGAATCAAGTGTGGAAGTGTAGTCAAAGAAGGTGAATCTTTTACAACTGCTTGAGATGTTCAGGGAAGGTCTAGAAGCAAATCAAAGTAAGAAACAAGCATTATAGCTTATCCCATAGTTCTGTTAGTTTTAATAATCTCATAGGAGTTTCTAATGGTGAATAAGGGAGCTGTAGCAAGAAGACACATATGGAGGCTGAAACAACACCTATTGATGTGAATATGAAAAAATCAAAGGTTTCATTGACAAGGATTTGGCCATTTTCAAGCTGATTCACCTTTAAACAGAAGTTCTCAACCATCAGGATACAAATAAGAGTGAATCAAAGTGGGGAATCAGAATAAAGGAGGTGAATCTCTTACAACCGCTTTGAGATGTTCAAGGAAGGTCAAGAAGCAAATCAAAGTAAGAAACAAGCATTATAGCTTAGCCCATAGTTCTGTTAGTTTTAATAATCACATAGAGTTTAATAAAGGGGTGAATAAGGAGCAAGAAGACACATATAGAGGCTTAAACAACACCTATTGATGTGAATATGAAGAATCAATGGTTTCATTGACAAGGATTTGGCCATTTTCAAGCCGATTCACCTAAAAACAGAAGTTCCGAACCATCAAGATACAAATCAGAGTGAATCAAGTGGGAAGTGTAATCAAAGAAGGTGAATCTCTTACAACTGCTTTGAGATGTTCAAGGAAGGTCTAGAAGCAAATCAAAGTAAGAAACAAGCATTATAGCTTATCCCATAGTTCTGTTAGATATAATAATCTCAGAGGAGTTTATAATGGTGAATAAGGGGCGTTATAGCAAGAAGACACATATAGAGGCTTAAACAACACCTATTGATGTGAATATGAAGAATCAATGGTTTCATTGACAAGGATTTGGCCATTTTCAAGCTGATTCACATAAAAACAGAGTTCTGAACCATCGAGATACAAATAAGAGTGAATCAAGTGGGAAGTGTAGTCAAAGGAAGGTGAATCTCTTACAACTGCTTTGAGATGTTCAAGGAAGGTCTAGAAGCAAATCAAAGTAAGCCACAAGCATTATAGCTTATCCCATAGTTCTGTTAGTTTTAATAATCTCATAGGAGTTTCTAATGGTGAATAAGGGCGTAGCAAGAAGACACATATAGAGGCTTAAACAACACCTATTGATGTGAATATGAAGAATCAATGGTTTCATTGACAAGGATTTGGCCATTTTCAAGCCGATTCACCTAAAAACAGAAGTTCTGAACCATCAAGATACAAATAAGAGTGAATCAAGGTGGAAGTGTAGTCAAAGGAGGTGAATCTCTTCACAACTGCTTGAGATGTTCAAGGAAGGTCTAGAAGCAAATCAAAGTAAGAAACAAGCATTATAGCTTATCCCATAGTTTGTTAGTTTTAATAATCTCATAGGAGTTTCTAATGGTGAATAAGGGTTGTAGTAAGAAGACACATATAGAGGCTTAAACAACACCTATTGATGTGAATATGAAGAATCAATGGTTTCATTGACAAGGATTTGGCCATTTTCAAGCCGATTCACCTAAAAACAGTTTTGGAACCATCAAGATACAAATAAGAGTGAATCGAGTGTGGAAGTGTAATCAAAGAAGGTGAATCTTCTATAACTGCTTTGAGATGTTCAAGAAAGGCTAGAAGCAAATCAAAGAAACAAGCATTATAGCTTATCCCATAGTTCTGTTAGTTTTAATAATCTCATAGGAGTTTCTAATGGTGAATAAGGGCTAGTAAAGAAGACACATATAGAGGCTTAAACAACACCTATTGATGTGAATATGAAGAATCAATGGTTTCATTGACAAGGATTTGGCCATTTTCAAGCTGATTCACCTAAAAAAGAGTTCTGAACCATCAAGATACAAATAAGAGTGAATCAAAGTGGAACTGTTAGTCAAAGGAGGTGAATCTCTTACAACTGCTTTGAGATGTTCAAGGAAAGGTCTAGAAGCAAATCAAAGTAAGAAACAAGCATTATAGCTTATCCCATAGTTCTGTTAGTTTTAATAATCTCATAGGAGTTTCTAATGGTGAATAAGGGCGCTAGTAAAGAAGACACACATAGAGGCTTAAACAACACCTATGGACGTGAATATGAAGAATCAATGGTTTCATTGACAAGGGTTTGGCCCTTTTCAAGCTGATTCACCTAAAAACAGAATCTGAACCATCAAGATACAAATGAGAGTGAATCGAAGTGTGGAAGTGTAGTCAAAGAAGGTGAATCTCTTACAACTGCTTTGAGATGTTCAAGGAAGGTCTAGAAGCAAATCAAAGTAAGAAACAAGCATTATAGCTTATCCCATAGTTCTGTTAGTTCTAACAATCTCATAAGAGTTTCTAATGGTGAATAAGGGGCGTTGTAGCAAGAAGACACATATAGAGGCTTAAACAACACCTATTGATGTGAATATGAAGAATCAATGGTTTCATTGACAAGGATTTGGCCATTTTCAAGCTGATTCACCTAAAAACAGAGTTCTGAACCATCAAGATACAAATAAGGTCGAATCGAAGTGGGGAAGTGTAGTCAAAGAAGGTGAATCTCTTACAACTGCTTTGAGATGTTCAAGAAAGGTGTAGAAGCAAATCAATGTAAGAAACAAGCATTATAGCTTATCCCATAGTTCTGTTAGTTCTAAAAATCTCATAGGAGTTTCTAATGGTGAATAAGGGGCGTTGTAGCAAGAAGACACATATAGAGGCTTAAACAACACCTATTGATGTGAATATGAAGAATCAATGGTTTCATTGACAAGGATTTGGCCATTTTCAAGCTGATTCACCTAAAAACAGAGTCCTACACCATCACGATACAAATAAGAGTGAATCAATAGGAAGTCAGAATAAAGGAGTGAATCTTTACAACTGCTTTGAGATGTTCAAGGAAGGTCTAGAAGCAAATCAAAGTAAGAAACAAGCATTATAGCTTATCCCATAGTTCTGTTAGTTTTAATAATCTCATAGGAGTTTCTAATGGTGAATAAGGGCGCTAGTAAGATCACACATATAGAGGCTTAAACAACACCTATTGATGTGAATATGAAGAATCAATGGTTTCATTGACAAGGATTTGGCCATTTTCAAGCTGATTCACCTAAAAACAGAAGTTCTGAACCATCAAGATACAAATAAGAGTGAATCAAGTGTGGAAGTGTAGTCAAAGAAGGTGAATCTCTTTAAATGAGATGTTCAAGGAACGTAAAAAAAAAAAAAAATCAAAGTAAGAAACAAGCATTATAGCTTATCCCATAGTTTTGTTAGTTTTAATAATCTCACAGGAGTTTCTAATGGTGAATAAGGGCTGTAGCAAAGAAGACACATATAGAGGCTTAAACAACACCTATTGATGTGAATATGAAGAATCAATGGTTATCATTGACAAGGATTTGGCCATTTTCAAGCCGATTCACCTAAAAACAGAAGTTCTCAACCATCAAGATACAAATAAGAGTGAATCAAGCGTGGAAGTGTAGTCAAAGGAGGTGAATCTCTTACAACCGCTTTGAGATGTTCAAGAAAGGTGTAGAAATCAAAGTAAGAAACAAGCATTATAGCTTATCCCATAGTTCTTAGTTTTAATAATCTCATAGGAGTTTCTAATGGTGAATAAGGGCGGTAGCAAGAAGACACATATAGAGGCTTAAACAACACCTATTGATGTGAATATGAAGAATCAATGGTTTCATTGACAAGGATTTGGCCATTTTCAAGTCGATTCACCTAAAAAAGAAGTTCTCAACCATCAAGATACAAATAAGAGTGAATCAAGCGTGGAAGGTAGTCAAAAGAAGGTGAATCTCTTATAACCGCTTTGAGATGTTCAAGGAAGGTGTAAAAGCAAATCAAAGTAAGAAACAAGCATTATAGCTTATCCCATAGTTCTGTTAGTTTTAATAATCTCATAGGAGTTTCTAATGGTGAATAAGGGCGCTAGCAAGAAGACACATATAGAGGCTTAAACAACACCTATTGATGCGAATATGAAGAATCAATGGTTTCATTGACAAGGATTTGGCCATTTTCAAGCCGATTCACCTAAAAACAGAAGTTCTGAACCATCAGATACAAATAAGAGAGAATAAAAGCGTGGAAGTGGAGTCAAAGGGGTTGGATCTCTTACAACTGCTTTGAGATGTTCAAGGAAGGTCTAGAAGCAAATCAAAGTAAGAAACAAGCATTATAGCTTATCCCATAGTTCTGTTAGTTTTAATAATCTCATAGGAGTTTCTAATGGTGAATAAGGGCTGTAGTAAAGAAGACACATATAGAGGCTTAAACAACACCTATTGATGTGAATATGAAGAATCAATGGTTTCATTGACAAGGATTTGGCCATTTTCAAGCTGATTCACCTAAAAACAGAAGTTCTGAACCATCAAGATACAAATAAGAGTGAATCAAGTGGAAGTGTAGTCAAAGAAGGTGAATCTTTACAACCGCTTGAGATGTTCAAGGAAGGTCTAGAAGCAAATCAAAGTAAGAAACAAGCATTATAGCTTATCCCATAGTTCTGTTAGTTTTAATAATCTCATAGGAGTTTCTAATGGTGAATAAGGAGCTAGCAAGAACACACATATAGAGGCTTAAACAACACCTATTGATGTGAATATGAAGAATCAATGGTTTCATTGACAAGGATTTGGCCATTTTCAAGCTCGATTCACCTAAAAACAGAAGTTCTGAACCATCAAGATACAAATAAGAGTGAATCAAGTGGGAAGTGTAGTCAAAGAAGGTGAATCTTTACAACCGCTTTGAGATGTTCAAGGAAGGTAGAAGCAAATCAAAGTAAGAAACAAGCATTATAGCTTATCCCATAGTTCTGTTAGTTTTAATAATCTCATAGGAGTTTCTAATGGTGAATAAGGGCTAGTAACAAGAAGACACATATAGAGGCTTAAACAACACCTATTGATGTGAATATGAAGAATCAATGGTTTCATTGACAAGGATTTGGCCATTTTCAAGCTCGATTCACCTAAAAACAGAAGTTCTCGAACCATCAAGATACAAATAAGAGTGAATCAAGCGTGGAAGTGTAGTCAAAGAGAAGGGTGAATCTCTTACAACTGCTTTGAGATGTTCAAGGAAGGTCTAGAAGCAAATCAAAGTAAGAAACAAGCATTATAGCTTATCCCATAGTTCTGTTAGTTTTAATAATCTCATAGGAGTTTCTAATGGTGAATAAGGGGCGTTGTAGCAAGAAGACACATATAGAGGCTTAAACAACACCTATTGATGTGAATATGAAGAATCAATGGTTTCATTGACAAGGATTTGGCCATTTTCAAGCCGATTCACCTAAAACAAGAAGTTCTCGAACCATCAGATACAAATAAGAGTGAATCAAGTGGGAACTGTAGTCAAAGGAGGTGAATCTCTTACAACTGCTTTGAGATGTTCAAGGAAGGTCTAGAAGCAAATCAAAGTAAGAAACAAGCATTATAGCTTATCCCATAGTTCTGTTAGTTTTAATAATCTCATAGGAGTTTCTAATGGTGAATAAGGGCGCTAGTGAAGAAGACACATATAGAGGCTTAAACAACCCCTATGGATGTGAATATGAAGAATCAATGGTTTCATTGACAAGGATTTGGCCATTTTCAAGCCGATTCACCTAAAAACAGAAGTTCTGAACCATCAGATACAAATAAGAGTGAATCAAGCGTGGAAGTGTAGTCAAAGGAAGGTGAATCTCTTACAACTGCTTTGAGATGTTCAAGGAAGGTGTAGAAGCAAATCAAAGTAAGAAAACAAGCATTATAGCTTATCCCATAGTTTTGTTAGTTTTAATAATCTCATAGGAGTTTCTAATGGTGAATAAGGGCAAGCAGAAGAAGACACATATAGAGGCTTAAACAACACCTATTGATGTGAATATGAAGAATCAATGGTTTCATTGACAAGGATTTGGCCATTTTCAAGCCGATTCACCTAAAAACAGAAGTTCTGAACCATCAAGATACAAATAAGAGTGAATCAAGGTGGAAGTGTAGTCAAAGGAGGTGAATCTCTTACAACTGCTTTGAGATGTTCAAGGAAGGTTAGAAGCAAATCAAAGTAAGAAACAAGCATTATAGCTTATCCCATAGTTCTGTTAGTTTTAATAATCTCATAGGAGTTTCTAATGGTGAATAAGGGCGCTGAGCAAGAAGACACATATAGAGGCTTAAACAACACCTATTGATGCGAATATGAAGAATCAATGGTTTCATTGACAAGGATTTGGCCATTTTCAAGCCGATTCACCTAAAAACAGAAGTTCTGAACCATCAGATACAAATAAGAGTGAATCAAGTGTGGAAAGTAACAAAGGAGGTGAATCTCTTACAACTGCTTGAGATGTTCAAGGAAGGTAGAAGCAAATCAAAGTAAGAAACAAGCATTATAGCTTATCCCATAGTTCTGTTAGTTTTAATAATCTCATAGGAGTTTCTAATGGTGAATAAGGGCAGTAGCAAGAAGACACATATAGAGGCTTAAACAACACGTATGGATGGGAATATGAAGAATCAATGGTTTCATTGACAAGGATTTGGCCATTTTCAAGCCGATTCACCTAAAAACAGAAGTTCTGAACCATCAGATACAAATAAGAGTGAATCAAGTGGAAGTAGTCAAAGGAGGTGAATCTCTTACAACCGCTTGAGATGTTCAAGAAAGCTAGAATCAAATCAAAGTAAGAAACAAGCATTATAGCTTATCCCATAGTTTTGTTAGTTTTAATAATCTCATAGGAGTTTCTAATGGTGAATAAGGGCGCGTAGCAAGAAGACACATATAGAGGCTTAAACAACACCTATTGATGTGAATATGAAGAATCAATGGTTTCATTGACAAGGATTTGGCCATTTTCAAGCCGATTCACCTAAAAACAGAAGTTCTAACCATCAAGATACAAATAAGAGTGAATCAAGCGTGGAAGTGAGTCAAAGGAGGTGAATCTCTTAACTGCTTGAGATGTTCAAGGAAGGTGTAGAAGCAAATCAAAGTAAGAAACAAGCATTATGGCTTATCCCATAGTTCTGTTAGTTTTAATAATCTCATAGGAGTTTCTAATGGTGAATAAGGGCGTAGCAAAGAAGACACATATAGAGGCTTAAACAACACCTATTGATGTGAATATGAAGAATCAATGGTTTCATTGACAAGGATTTGGCCATTTTCAAGCCGATTCACCTAAAAACAGAGTTCTGAACCATCAAGATACAAATAAGAGTGAATCAAGCGGGAAGAGCAAAGGAGGTGAATCTTCACAACCGCTTGAGATGTTCAAGGAAGGTCTAGAAGCAAATCAAAGTAAGAAACAAGCATTATAGCTTATCCCATAGTTCGTTAGTTTTAATAATCTCACAGGAGTTTCTAATGGTGAATAAGGGCGTAGTAAGAAGACACATATAGAGGCTTAAACAACACCTATTGATGTGAATATGAAGAATCAATGGTTTCATTGACAAGGATTTGGCCATTTTCAAGCCGATTCACCTAAAAACAGAAGTTCTTGAACCATCAGATACAAATAAGAGTGAATCAAGGTGGAAGTAGTCAAAGGAAGGTGAATTCTTACAACCTCTCTGACATGTTCAAGGAAGGTCTAGAAGCAAATCAAAGTAAGAAACAAGCATTATAGCTTATCCCATAGTTTGTTAGTTTTAATAATCTCATAGGAGTTTCTAATGGTGAATAAGGGCGTGTAGCAAGAAGACACATATAGAGGCTTAAACAACACCTATTGATGTGAATATGAAGAATCAATGGTTTCATTGACAAGGATTTGGCCATTTTCAAGCCGATTCACCTAAAAAACAGAAGTTCTGAACCATCAAGATACAAATAAGAGTGAATCGAGCGTGGAAGTGTAGTCAAAGGAGGTGAATCTTTACAACCGCTTTGAGATGTTCAAGGAAGGTTAGAAGCAAATCAAAGTAAGAAACAAGCATTATAGCTTATCCCATAGTTCTGTTAGTTTTAATAATCTCATAGGAGTTTCTAATGGTGAATAAGGGCGTGTAGCAAGAAGACACATATAGAGGCTTAAACAACACCTATTGATGTGAATATGAAGAATCAATGGTTTCATTGACAAGGATTTGGCCATTTTCAAGCTGATTCACCTAAAAACAGAAGTTCCGAACCATCAGATACAAATAAGAGTGAATCAAGCGGGAACTGTAGTCAAAGGAGGTGAATCTCTTACAACCGCTTGAGATGTTCAAGAAAGGTCTAGAAGCAAATCAAAGTAAGAAACAAGAATTATAGGTTATCCCATAGTTCTGTTAGTTTTAATAATCTCATAGGAGTTTCTAATGGTGAATAAGGGCGTAGCAAGAAGACACATATAGAGGCTTAAACAATACCTATTGATGTGAATATGAAGAATCAATGGTTTCATTGACAAGGATTTGGCCATTTTCAAGCTGATTCACCTAAAACAGAGTTCTGAACCATCAGGATACAAATAAGAGGGAATCGAAGTGTGGAACTGTAGTCAAAGGAGGTGAATCTCTTACAACTGTTTTGAGATGTTCAAGGAAGGTCTAGAAGCAAATCAAAGTAAAAAACAAGCATTATAGCTTATCCTATAGTTCTGTTAGTTTTAATAATCTCATAGGAGTTTCTAATGGTGAATAAGGGGCGTAATAGTAAGAAGACACATATAGAGGCTTAAACAACACCTATTGATGTAATATGAAGAATCAATGGTTTCATTGACAAGGATTTGGCCATTTTCAAGCTGATTCACCTAAAAACAGAGTTTTTGGACCATCAAGATACAAATCAGAGTGAATCAAGCGGGAAGTGTAGTCAAAGGAGGTGAATCTTTACAACCGCTTGAGATGTTCAAGGAAGGTGTAGAAGCAAATCAAAGTAAGAAACAAGCATTATAGCTTATCCCAGAGTTCTGTTAGTTTTAATAATCTCATAGGAGTTTCTAATGGTGAATAAGGGCGCGAGCAAGAAGACACATATAGAGGCTTAAACAACACCTATTGATGTGAATATGAAGAATCAATGGTTTCATTGACAAGGATTTGGCCATTTTCAAGCCGATTCACCTAAAAACAGAAGTTCTGAACCATCAAGATACAAATAAGAGTGAATCAAGCGCGGAAGTAGCAAAGAAGGTGAATCTTTACAACCGCTTTGGGATGTTCCAGGAAGGTCTAGAAGCAAATCAAAGTAAGAAACAAGCATTATAGCTTATCCCATAGTTCTGTTAGTTTTAATAATCTCATAGGAGTTTCTAATGGTGAATAAGGGCGCTAGTAAGAAGACACATATAGAGGCTTAAACAACACCTATTGATGTGAATATGAAGAATCAATGGTTTCATTGACAAGGATTTGGCCATTTTCAAGCCGATTCACCTAAAAACAGAGTTCTGAACCATCAAGATACAAATAAGAGTGAATCAAGCGCGGAAGTGTAGCAAAGGAGGTGAATCTTTACAACCGCTTTGAGATGTTCAAGAAAGGTTAGAAGCAAATCAAAGAAAGAAACAAGCATTATAGCTTATCCCATAGTTCTGTTAGTTTTAATAATCTCATAGGAGTTTCTAATGGTGAATAAGGGCGTAGCAAGAAGACACATATAGAGGCTTAAACAACACCTATTGATGTGAATATGAAGAATCAATGGTTTCATTGACAAGGATTTGGCCATTTTCAAGCTCGATTCACCTAAAAACAGAGTTCGAACCATCAGATACAAATAAGAGTGAATCAAGCGTGGAAGTATAGTCAAAGGAGGTGAATCTCTTACAACTGCTTTGAGATGTTCAAGGAAGGTCTAGAAGCAAATCAAAGTAAGAAACAAGCATTATAGCTTATCCCATAGTTCTGTTAGTTTTAATAATCTCATAGGAGTTTCTAATGGTGAATAAGGGCGCGTAGCAAGAAGACACATATAGAGGCTTAAACAACACCTATTGATGCGAATATGAAGAATCAATGGTTTCATTGACAAGGATTTGGCCATTTTCAAGCTCGATTCACCTAAAAACAGAGTTCTGAACCATCAGATACAAATAAGAGTGAATCAAGCGTGGAAGTAGTCAAAGGAGGTGAATCTTTACAACCGCTTGAGATGTTCAAGGAAGGTTAGAAGCAAATCAAAGTAAGAAACAAGCATTATAGCTTATCCCATAGTTCTGTTAGTTTTAATAATCTCAAGGAGTTTCTAATGGTGAATAAGGGCAAGTAGCAAGAAGACACATATAGAGGCTTAAACAACACCTATTGATGTGAATATGAAGAATCAATGGTTTCATTGACAAGGATTTGGCTATTTTCAAGCCGATTCACCTAAAAAACAGAAGTTCTGAACCATCAAGATACAAATAAGAGTGAATCAAGCGTGGAACCGTAGTCAAAGGAGGTGAATCTTTATAACCGCTTTGAGATGTTCAAGGAAGGTCTAGAAGCAAATCAAAGTAAGAAACAAGCATTATAGCTTATCCCATAGTTCTGTTAGTTTTAATAATCTCATAGGAGTTTCTAATGGTGAATATGGGGTTTTGTAGCAAGAAGACACATATAGAGGCTTAAACAACACCTATTGATGTGAATATGAAGAATCAATGGTTTCATTGACAAGGGTTTGGCCATTTTCAAGCTGATTCACCTAAAAACAGAATTCTGAACCATCAGAATACAAATAAGAGTGAATCAATGTGTGGAAGTGTAGTCAAAGGCGGTGAATCTCTTACAACTGCTTTGAGATGTTCAAGAAAGGTGTAGAAGCAAATCAATGTAAGAAAGAAGCATTATAGCTTATCCCATAGTTCTGTTAGTTTTAATAATTTCATAGGAGTTTCTAATGGTGAATAAGGGGCGTTGTAGCAAGAAGACACATATAGAGGCTTAAACAACACTTATTGATGTGAATATGAAGAATCAATGGTTTCATTGACAAGGGTTTGGCAATTTTTAAGCTGATTCACCTAAAAACAGAGTTCTGAACCATCAAAATACAAATAAGAGTGAAGCAAAGAGTGGAAGTGTAGGCAAGGAGGGGGAATCTCTTACAACTGCGGTGAGATGTTCAAGAGAGGTCTAGAAGCAAATCAAAGTACGAAACAAGCATTATAGCTTACACCATCGTTCCGTTAGTTTTAATAATCTCATAGGAGTTTCTAATGGTGAATAAGGGCAAGTAGTAAGAAGACACATATAGAGGCTAAAACAACACCTATCGATGTGAACAAGAAGAATCAATGGTTTCATTGACAAGGATTTGGCCATTTTCAAGCTGATTCACCTAAAAACAGAAGTTCTGAACCATCAAGATACAAATAAGAGTGAATCAAGCGTGGAACGTAGTCAAAGGAGGTGAATCTCTTACAACCGCTTGAGATGTTCAAGGAAGGTCTAGAAGCAAATCAAAGTAAGAAACAAGCATTATAGCTTATCCCATAGTTCTGTTAGTTTTAATAATCTCATAGGAGTTTCTAATGGTGAATAAGGGCGGTAGAAGAAGACACATATAGAGGCTTAAACAACACCTATCGATGTGAATATGAAGAATCAATGGTTTCATTGACAAGGATTTGGCCATTTTCAAGCCGATTCACCTAAAAACAGAGTTCTGAACCATCAAGATACAAATAAGAGTGAATCAAGTGTGGAAGTGTAGTCAAAGAAGGTGAATCTTTACAACCGCTTTGAGATGTTCAAGGAAGGTTTAGAAGCTAATCAAAGTAAGAAACAAGCATTATAGCTTATCCCATAGTTCTGTTAGTTTTAATAATCTCATAGGAGTTTCTAATGGTGAATAAGGGCAAGTAGTAAGAAGACATATAGAGGCTTAAACAACACCTATTGATGTGAATATGAAGAATCAATGGTTTCATTGACAAGGATTTGGCCATTTTCAAGCCGATTCACCTAAAAACAGAGTTCTGAACCATCAAGATACAAATAAGAGTGAATCAAGCGTGGAAGCGTAGTCAAAGGAGGTGAATCTCTTACAACCGCTTGAGATGTTCAAGGAAGGTCTAGAAGAAAATCAAAGTAAGAAACAAGTATTATAGCTTATCCCATAGTTCTGTTAGTTTTAATAATCTCATAGGAGTTTCTAATGGTGAATAAGGGCTAGCAAGAAGACACATATAGAGGCTTAAACAACACCTATTGATGCGAATATGAAGAATCAATGGTTTCATTGACAAGGATTTGGCCATTTTCAAGCCGATTCACCTAAAAAAGAAGTTCTCAACCATCAGATACAAATAAGAGTGAATCAAGCGTGGAACTGTAGTCAAAGGAGGTGAATCTCTTACAACCGCTTTGAGATGTTCAAGGAAGGTCTAGAAGCAAATCAAAGTAAGAAACAAGCATTATAGCTTATCCCATAGTTCTGTTAGTTTTAATAATCTCATAGGAGTTTCTAATGGTGAATAAGGGCGCTAGTAAGAAGACACATATAGAGGCTTAAACAACACCTATTGATGTGAATATGAAGAATCAATGGTTTCATTGACAAGGATTTGGCCATTTTCAAGCCGATTCACCTAAAAACAGAGTTCTGAACCATCAGATACAAATAAGAGTGAATCAAGTGCGGAACTGTAGTCAAAGGAGGTGAATCTCTTACAACCGCTTTGAGATGTTCAAGGAAGTGTAGAAGCAAATCAAAGTAAGAAACAAGCATTATAGCTTATCCCATAGTTCTGTTAGTTTTAATAATCTCATAGGAGTTTCTAATGGTGAATAAGGGCAATAGCAAGAAGACACATATAGAGGCTTAAACAACACCTATTGATGTGAATATGAAGAATCAATGGTTTCATTGACAAGGATTTGGCCATTTTCAAGCTGATTCACCTAAAAAAGAGTTTTGGACCATCAAGATACAAATAAGAGTGAATCAAGTGTGGAAGTGTAGTCAAAGGAGGTGAATCTCTCACAATCGCTTGAGATGTTCAAGGAAGGTGTAGAAGCAAATCAAAGTAAGAAACAAGCATTATAGCTTATCCCATAGTTCTGTTAGTTTTAATAATCTCATAGGAGTTTCTAATGGTGAATAAGGGCGTAGTAAGAAGACACATATAGAGGCTTAAACAACACCTATTGATGTGAATATGAAGAATCAATGGTTTCATTGACAAGGATTTGGCCATTTTCAAGCCGATTCACCTAAAAACAGAGTTCTGAACCATCAGATACAAATAAGAGTGAATCAAGTGTGGAACTGTAGTCAAAGGAGGTGAATCTCTTACAACCGCTTTGAGATGTTCAAGGAAGGTCTAGAAGCAAATCAAAGTAAAAGAACATTATAGCTTATCCCATAGTTCTGTTAGTTTTAATAATCTCATAGGAGTTTCTAATGGTGAATAAGGGCAATGTAGTAAGAACACATATAGAGGCTTAAACAACACCTATTGATGTGAATATGAAGAATCAATGGTTTCATTGACAAGGATTTGGCCATTTTCAAGCTCGATTCACCTAAAAAACAGAAGTTTGGACCATCAAGATACAAATAAGAGTGAATCAAGTGGAAGCGTAGTCAAAGAAGGTGAATCTCACAACCGCTTTGAGATGTTCAAGAAACGTAGAAGCAAATCAATGTAAGAAACAAGCATTATAGCTTATCCCATAGTTCTGTTAGTTTTAATAATCTCATAGGAGATTCTAATGGTGAATAAGGGCGCGTAGTAAGAAGACCCATATAGAGGCTTAAACAACACCTATTGATGTGAATATGAAGAATCAATGGTTTCATTGACAAGGATTTGGCCATTTTCAAGCCGATTCACCTAAAAACAGAAGTTCGAACCATCAAGATACAAATAAGAGTGAATCAAGTGTGGAACTGTAGTCAAAGGAGGTGAATCTTTACAACTACTTTGAGATGTTCAAGGAAGGTCTAGAAGCAAATCAAAGTAAAACACAAGAATTATAGCTTATCCCATAGTTCTGTTAGTTTTAATAATCTCATAGGAGTTTCTAAAGGAGAATAAGGGCGAGAAGAAGACACATATAGAGGCTTAAACAACACCTATTGATGTGAATATGAAGAATCAATGGTTTCATTGACAAGGATTTGGCCATTTTCAAGCCGATTCACCTAAAAACAGAGTTCTGAACCATCAGATACAAATAAGAGTGAATCAAGTGGGAAGTGTAGTCAAAGAAGGTGAATCTTTACAACCGCTTTGAGATGTTCAAGGAAGGTCTAGAAGCAAATCAAAGTAAGACACAAGCATTATAGCTTATCCCATAGTTCTGTGAGTTTTAATATTCTCATAGGAGGTTCTAATGGTGAATAAGGGGCCGTGTAGTAAGAAGACACATATCGAGGCTTAAACAACACCTATTGATGTGAATATGAAGACTCAATGGCTGCATTGACAAGGGTTTGGCGATGTTCAAGCTGATTCACCTAAAAAACAGAAGTTCGAACCATCAAGATACAAATAAGAGTGAATCAAGTGGAAATGTAGTCAAAGGATGTGAATCTCTTACAACTGCTTTGAGATGTTCAAGGAAGGTCTAGAAGCAAATCAAAGTAAGAAACAAGCATTATAGCTTATCCCATAGTTCTGTTAGTTTTAATAATCTCATAGGAGTTTCTAATGGTGAATAAGGGGCGCTGTAGTAAGAAGACACATATAGAGGCTTAAACAACACCTATTGATGTGAATATGAAGAATCAATGGTTTCATTGACAAGGATTTGGCCATTTTCAAGCTGATTCACCTAAAAACAGAGTTCTGAACCATCAGGATACAAATAAGAGTGAATCGAAGTGTGGAACTGTAGTCAAAGGAGGTGAATCATTTACAACCGCTTTGAGATGCTCTCGGAAGGCGTATAAGCAAATCAAAATAAGAAAAAATCATCACAGCTTATCCCATAGTTCTGCTAGTTTTAATAATCTTTCAGGAGTCTCTAATGGTGAATAAGGGGCAATGTAGTAAGAAGACACATATAGAGGCTTAAACAACACCTATTGATGTGAATATGAAGAATCAATGGTTTCATTGACAAGGATTTGGCCATTTTCAAGTCGATTCACCTAAAAACAGAGTTCTGAACCATCAAGATACAAATAAGAGTGAATCAAGTGTGGAACGTAGTCAAAAAGGTGAATCTCTTTAATGCTTTGAGATGTTCAAGAAAGCTAGAAGCAAATCAAAGTAAGAAACAAGCATTATAGCTTATCCCATAGTTCTGTTAGTTTTAATAATCTCATAGGAGTTTCTAATGGTGAATAAGGGCGTAGCAAGAAGACACATATAGAGGCTTAAACAACACCTATTGATGTGTATATGAAGAATTAATGATTACATTGAAAAGGATTTGGCCATTTTAAAGCTGATTAACATAAAAACAGAGTTCTGACCCATGAAGATCCAAATAAGAGTGAATCGAAGTGTGGAAATGTAGTCAAAGAGGTGAATTCTTACAACCGCTTGAGATGTTCAAGGAAGGTCTAGAAGCAAATCAAAGTAAGAAACAAAGCATTATAGCTTATCCCATAGTTCTGTTAGTTTTAATAATCTCATAGGAGTTTCTAATGGTGAATAAGGGCGTTGTAGCAAGAAGACACATATAGAGGCTTAAACAACACCGATTGATGTGAATATGAAGAATCAATGGTTACATTGACAAGGAGTTGGCCATTTTCAAGCCGAATCACCAAAGAACAGAGTTCTAACCATCAGATACAAATAAGAGTGAATCAAGTGGGAAGTGTAGTCAAAGAAGGTGAATCTTTACAACCGCTTGAGATGTTCAAGAAAGGTGTAGAAGCAAATCAAAGTAAGAAACAAGCATTATAGCTTATCCCATAGTTCTGTTAGTTTTAATAATCTCATAGGAGTGTCTAATGGTGAATAAGGGCGCTGTGGTAAGAAGACACATATAGAGGCTTAAACAACACCTATTGATGTGAATATGAAGAATCAATGGTTTCATTGACAAGGATTTGGCTATTTTCAAGCTGATTCACCTAAAAACAGAGTTCTGAACCTTCAAGATACAAATAAGAGTGAATCAAGTGTGGAAGCGTAGTCAAAGGAGGTGAATTTTACAACCGCTTTGAGATGTTCAAGGAAGGTCTAGAAGCAAATCAAAGTAAGAAACAAGCATTATAGCTTATCCCATAGTTCTCTTAGTTTTAATAATCTCACAGGAGTTTCTAATGGTGAATAAGGGCTTGTAGAAGAAGACACATATAGAGGCTTAAACAACACCTATTGATGTGAATATGAAGAATCAATGGTTTCATTGACAAGGCTTTGGCCATTTTCAAGCTGATTCACCTAAAAACAGAAGTTCTGAACCATCAAGATACAAATAAGAGTGAATCAAGTGTGGAAGTAGTCAAAGAAGGTGAATCTCTTACAACCGCTTGAGATGTTCAAGGAAGGTCTAGAAGCAAATCAAAGTAAGAAACAAGCATTATAGCTTATCCCATAGTTCTGTTAGTTTTAATAATCTCACAGGAGTTTCTAATGGTGAATAAGGGCGTTGTAGCAAGAAGACACATATAGAGGCTTAAACAACACCTATTGATGTGAATATGAAGAATCAATGGTTGCATCGACAAGGATTTGGCCATTTTCAAGCCGATTCACCTAAAAATAGAAGTTCTCGAACCATCGGGATACAAATAAGAGTGAATCGAGCGTGAAGCGAGTCAAAGAAGGTGAATCTTCACAACTGCTTTGAGATGTTCAAGGAAGGTCTAGAAGCAAATCAATGTAAGAAACAAGCATTATAGCTTATCCCATAGTTCTGTTAGTTTTAATAATCTCATAGGAGTTTCTAATGGTGAATATGGAGTGCTGTAGCAAGAAGACACATATGGAGGCTTAAACAACACTTATTGATGTGTGAATATGAAGAATCAATGGTTTCATTGACAAGGATTTGGCCATTTTCAAGCTGATTCACCTAAAAACAGAGTTCTGAACCATCAGGATACAAATAAGAGTGAATCAAGGTGGAAATGTAGTCAACGGAGGTGAACTTCTTACAACTGCTTTGAGATGTTCAAGGAAGGACTACAAGCAAATCCAAGCAAGACCAAAGCGTTACAGCTTATCCCACAGTTCTGTTAGTTTTAATCATCTCATAGGAGTTTCTAATGGTGAATAAGGGCGCAGCAAGAAGACACATGCAGAGACTAAAACAACACCTGTTGATGTGAATATGAAGAATCAATGGTTTCATTGACAAGGATTTGGCCATTTTCAAGCTGATTTACCTAAAAAAAGAGTTCTGAACCATCGTGATACAAATAAGAGTGAATCAAGGTGGAAGCGTAGTCAAAGAAGGTGAATTCTTACAACCGCTTTGAGATGTTCAAGGAAGGTCTAGAAGCAAATCAAAGTAAGAAACAAGCATTATAGCTTATCCCATAGTTCTAGTTAGGTTTAATAATCTCATAGGAGTTTCTAATGGTGAATAAGGGCTGAGAAGAAGACACATATAGAGGCTTAAACAACACCTATTGATGTGAATATGAAGAATCAATGGTTTCATTGACAAGGATTTGGCTATTTTCAAGCCGATTCACCTAAAACAGAGTTTCAACCATCAGGATACAAATAAGAGTGAATCAAGTGTGGAACTGTAGTCAAAGGAGGTGAATCTTTACAACCGCTTTGAGATGTTCAAGGAAGGTCTAGAAGCAAAGCAAAGCAAGAAACAAGCATTATAGCTTATCCCATAGTTCTGTTAGTTTTAATAATCTCATAGGAGTTTCTAATGGTGAATAAGGGCAATGTAGTAAGAAGACACATATAGAGGCTTAAACAACACCTATTGATGTGAATATGAAGAATCAAGGGTTTCAGTGACAAGGATTGGGCCAGTTGGAAGCTGATTCACCTGAAAAACAGAGTTTTTTAACCATCAAGATACAAACCAAAGGGGATCGAACGGGGGAAGTGGAGTCAAAGAAGGTGAATCTCTTAAACCGCTTGAGATGTTCAAGAAACGTAGAAGCAAATCAATGTAAGAAACAAGCATTATAGCTTATCCCATAGTTCTGTTAGTTTTAATAATCTCATAGGAGTTTCTAATGGTGAATTTGATAGTTTTAGCAAGAAGACATATATAGAGGCTTAAACAACACCTATTGATGGAATATGAAGAATCAATGGTTTCATTGACAAGGATTTGGCATTTTCAAGTCGATTCACCTAAAAAACAGAGTTCAACCATCAGATACAAATAAGAGTGAATCAAGTGGAAACGTAATCAAAGGAGGTGAATTCTACAACTGCTTTGAGATGTTCAAGGAAGGTGTAGAAGCAAATCAAAGTAAAGAAACAAGCATTATAGCTTATCCCATAGTTCTGTTAGTTTTAATAATCTCATAGGAGTTTCTAATGGTGAATAAGGGCGCTGTAGCAAGAAGACACATATAGAGGCTTATACAACACCTATTGATGTGAAACTGAAGAATTAGTGGGTTTATTGACCAGGAATCGGCCATTTTCAAGCTGGATCACCTAAAAACAGAGTTTTGAACCATCAAGATACAAATAAGAATGAATCAAGCGTGGAAGTTTAATCAAAGAAGGTGAATCTCGTACAACTGCTTTGAGATGTTCAAGAAAGGTAGAAGCAAATCAAAGTAAGAAACAAGCATTATAGCTTATCCCATAGTTCTGTTAGTTTTAATAATCTCACAGGAGTTTCTAATGGTGAATAAGGGCATGTAGCAAGAAGACACATATAGAGGCTTAAACAACACCTATTGATGTGAATATGAAGAATCAATGGTTTCATTGACAAGGATTTCGCCATTTTCAAGCTGATTCACCTAAAAACAGAGTTCTGAACCATCAGGATACAAATAAGAGTGAATCGAAGTGTGGAACTGTAGTCAAAGGAGGTGAATCTTTTACAACTGCTTTGAGATGTTCAAGGAACGTGTAGAAGCAAATCAAAGTAAGAAACAAGCATTATAGCTTATCCCATAGTTCTGTTAGTTTTAATAATCTCATAGGAGTTTCTAAAGGAGAATAAGGGGCGTTGTAGCAAGAAGACACATATAGAGGCTTAAACAACACCTATTGATGTGAATATGAAGAATCAATGGTTTCATTGACAAGGATTTGGCTATTTTCAAGCTGATTCACCTAAAAACAGAGTTCTGAACCATCAGGATACAAATAAGAGTGAATCGAAGTGTGGAAGTGAAGTCAAAGAGGTGAATCTTTACAACCGCTTGAGATGCTCAAGCAAGGTCTAGAAGGAAATCAAAGTAAGAAACAAGCATTATAGCTTATCCCATAGTTCTGTTAGTTTTAATAATCTTACAGGAGTTTCTAATGGTGAATAAGGGCGTAGTAAGAAGACACATATAGAGGCTTAAACAACACCTATTGATGAATATGAAGAATCAATGGTTTCATTGACAAGGATTTGGCTATTTTCAAGCCGATTCACCTAAAAACAGAGTTCTCAACCATCAGGATACAAATAAGAGTGAATCAAGTGTGGAACTATAGTCAAAAAGGTGAATCTTATAACCGCTTTGAGATGTTCAAGGAAGTCTAGAAGCAAATCAAAGTAAGAAACAAGCATTATAGCTTATCCCATAGTTCTGATAGTTTTAATAATCTCATAGGAGTTTCTAATGGTGAATAAGGGTAGCAAGAAGACACATATAGAGGCTTAAACAACACCTTATTGATGTGAATATGAAGAATCAATGGTTTCATTGACAAGGATTTGGCCATTTTCAAGCCGATTCACCTAAAAACAGAAGTTCTCAACCATCGGATACAAATAAGAGTGAATCAAAGTGTGGAACCTCTAGTAAAGAAGGTGAATCTCTTACAATCGCTTTGAGATGTTCAAGGAAGGTCTAGAAGCAAATCAAAGTAAGAAACAAGCATTATAGCTTATCCCATAGTTCATGTAGTTTTAATAATCTCATAGGAGTTTCTAATGGTGAATAAGGGCAATGTAGCAAGAAGACACATATAGAGGCTTAAACAACACCTATTGATGTGAATATGAAGAATCAATGGTTTCATTGACAAGGATTTGGCCATTTTCGTCGATTCACCTAAAACCGGAGTTCTGAACCATCAAGATACAAATCAGAGTGAATCAAGTGGAAGTGTAGTCAAAGAAGGTGAATCTCTACAACTGCTTTGAGATGTTCAAGAAAGGTAGAAGCAAATCAAAGTAAAAACAAGCATTATAGCTTATCCTATAGTTCTGTTAGTTTTAATAATCTCATAGGAGTTTCTAATGGTAATAAGGGCGTGTAAGAAGACACATATAGAGGCTTAAACAACACCTATTGATGTGAATAAGAAGAATCAATGGTTTCATTGACAAGGATTTGGCCATTTTCAAGTTGATTCACCTAAAATGGAGTTCTAACCATCAGATACAAATAAGAGTGAATCAAGTGTGGAAGAATAAAGAGGGAATCTTATAACTGCTTGAGATGTTCAAGGAAGTCAGAAGCAAATCAAAGTAAGAAACAAGCATTATAGCTTATCCCATAGTTCTGTTAGTTTTAATAATCTCATAGAGTTTCCAATGGTGAATAAGGGCGTAGTAAGAAGACACATATAGAGGCTTAAACAACACCTATTGATGTGAATATGAAGAATCAATGGTTTCATTGACAAGGATTTGGCCATTTTCAAGCCGATTCACTTAAAAACAGAGTTCAACCATCAAGGATACAAATAAGAGGAATCAAGTGGGAGTGTAGTCAAAGAAGGTGAATCTCTTATAACTGCTTTGAGATGTTCAAGGAAGGTTAGAAGCAAATCAAAGTAAGAAACAAGCATTATAGCTTATCCCATAGTTCTGTTAGTTTTAATAATCTCAAAAGAGTTTCTAATGGTGAATAAGGGCGTAGAAAGAAGACACATATAGAGGCTTAAACAACACCTATTGATGTAATATGAAGAATCAATGGGTTCATTAACAAGGAGTTCGACATTTCCACGCGGATTCACCTAAAAACAAAGTCCGGAACCACCTTGATACAAAGAAGAGGTGAATCAAGTGTGGAACTGTAGTCAAAGGAGGTAATTCTACAACTGCTTGGAGATGTTCATGGAAGGTGTAGAAGCAAATCAAAGTAAGAAACAAGAATTATAGCTTATCTTATAGTTCTGTTAGTTCTAATAATCTCATAGAGTTTCTAATGGGTGAATAAGGGCGCTAGTAGTAAAAACACACCTATAGAGGCTTAAACAACACCTACTGATGTGAATATGAAGAATCAATGGTTTCATTGACAAGGATTTGGCCATTTTCAAGCCGATTCACCTAAAACAGAGTTCTGAACCATCGTGATACAAATAAGAGCGAATCTAAGGAAGTGTAGTCAAGGGAGGTGAATCTTAACAACTGCTTTAGATGTTCATAAGGTCTAGTATTAAATCAAAGTAAGAAACAAGCATTCTAGCTTATCCCATACTTGTTAGTTCTAAGAATCTCTACAGAGCTTAATGGTAATAAGGGTGTAGCAAGTATATTGCTACGGAGGCTTAAACAAATATCTACGATACTTTTAATATGAAGAATCAATGGTTTCATTGACTAGATTTAGCCATTTTCAAGCTGATTCACCCAAAACAGAAGTTCCGAACCATCGGGATACAAATAAGAGTGAATCAAGTGGAACTGTAACCAAAGTAGGTGAATCTTGCAACTCTTGGAGACGTTCAAGGAAGTGGCAGCAAATCAAAGTAAGAAACAAGCATTATAGTTTATCCTATAGTTTAGTTTTAATAATCTCATAGGAGTTTTAACAGGAATAAGAGGCAATGTAGCAAGAAGACACATATAGAGGCTTAAAAAACACCCATGGATGGGAATATGACGAATCAATGGTTTCTACTGACAAGGATTTGGCCATTTTCCCGTTTATTCACCTAAAAACAGTAGCTCGAACCATCAAGATACAAATAAAGATAATCAAAGGAAGTGAAGTAAAAAAAGGTGAATCACTTACAACTGCTTTGAGATGTTCAAGAAAGTGTAGAAGCAAATCAATGTAACAAACAAGCATTATAGCTTATCCCATAGTTCTGTTAGTTCTAATAATCTTATAGGAGTTTCTAATGGTGAATACATGCTAGTAGTAAGAAGACACATATAGAAGCTTAAACAACACCTATTGATGTGAATATGAAGAATCATGGTTTGCACTACAAGGATTTGGCCATATTTTCAAGCCGGGATTCACCTAAAACAGAAGTTCTCAAAAACACGATACAAATAAGTGTGAATCAAGTGTGGAACTCAGAAGCCAAAGGAGGGGAATTCTTACAACCGCTTTCTGAGATGTTCAAGGAAGTTGCCTATTGCAAATCAAAGTAAGAAACAAGCATTATAGCTTTATCCCTATAGTTCTGTTATTTTAATAACTTCATAGGAGTTTCTAACATGTAATAAGGGCAATAAGAAGTACATTAATACATGAGGCTTAAACAACACCCATTGATGTGAATATGAAGAATCAATGGTTAATTGACATGGATTTGGCCATTTTCAAGCTGATTCACTAAAACAAGAAGTTCTTAACCATCGTGGATACAAATACGAGTGAATCAAGCTAGGAACTGTAACAAGGAGGAATCTTCATAAATCAAGCTGGACAAACCATGGAAGCGTCTAGAAGGAAATCAAAGTAAAGCAATGCTAATATATTATCCTATAGTTCTGTTAGTTTAATAATCTCATAGAGTTTAATGGTGAATAAGGGCAATGTAGTTAAGACACATATGAGGCTAAACAACACCTACGGATGTGAATATGAAGAATCACGGTTTCATTGACAAGGATTTGGCTATTTTCAAGCTGATTCACCTAAAAAACAGTTT
>CM051365.1:583612-666126 GCA_028015245.1 Cardamine occulta
ACCCTAATACCCCCACCCCAACCCCTAAACCCCTAACCCCTTAACCTAAAACCCAAACCCCTAACCCCTAACCCTGAACCCTAAACCCCAAACCCTAAACCCTATAAACCCTATACCAATAAACCCTTAAACCCTTAAACCAATAAACCCTAAACCCTATACCCTTAAACCCTATACCCTATTTCCTATACCCTATACCTTAAACCCTAAACCCTAAACTCTAAACAATAAACCCTAGACCCTAAACCCCAAACCCATAAACCCCTAGCCCCTAAAACCCATAAACCAATAAACCCTAAACCTATAAACCCTTAAACCCTTAAACCCTATACCCTATATCCTATACCCTAAACCCTATATCCTATATCCTATACCTTAAAGATTGGTTTTTAGCAGGTCACTAAATGCTCTTTTCTTATATCTCCTACTAAGTCATTATCATTAAGATCGGGCTTATTCATATTGAGGTAATGATACCTTTAATTTGTTATGTGATAAATGTTGACTAACATACGATTATGTGGATTTTGAGCCCGGGTAATGACACGCAAGCCATTGCAATGATCAATTTGGTAGCTGGTCCATAACGCCCAAGAAGAAAAACAAATTATGAGTTGAGCCCATTATTGTTTGGGCTTAGCGAGAGCAAAAGAAAATCATGTAGATTTTGAGGTCGGTAGTGCCGCTCACAAATCAATTTGGGTCGCTGGTCCAGAAAGGCCGAGAAGGAAAACAAATTATGACTTAAGCCCATTATTATTTGGGCTTAGCGAGACTAAAAAAAAAATCTGAAGATACGTAAGAGCGGAACGGGTTTACCAACCCCCAGAAAGACGAGTGGGACCCGGTGATGAAATGGACCAATGATGAAGCTGCCGCATTACGGAGAGAGTTGGTGGCAGCCGATCGACAGATGGAGTAGGCGCGGAGAGGGACGGTAGGTGAAGGATTGCGACGTTTGGCTTTTGCTCACACCCACTTATATCTACCCCTCATCCCTTCTCACACCTCTCAGATCAAAATTATTAATTAATTTTAATCTCTTTGATCGATCCAAAATATGAAAATTAACATCCGGGATTCGACCATGGTCCGGCCTGCCGCCGAGACCCCAATCACTAATCTATGGAACTCCAACGTTGACCTCGTCATCCCTAGATTCCACACCCCTAGTGTCTACTTCTACAGACCCACCGGTGCCTCCAATTTCTTCGATCCTCAGGTTATGAAAGAGGCTCTTTCCAAGGCCCTCGTCCCCTTCTACCCTATGGCCGGTCGTTTGAAGAGAGACGACGATGGTCGTATCGAGATTGATTGCAACGCCGCCGGTGTTCTCTTTGTCGTCGCCGATACTCCCTCTGTTATCGACGATTTTGGGGATTTCGCTCCCACCCTCAATCTCCGCCAGCTTATTCCCGATGTTGATCACTCCGCCGGCATCCACTCCTTCCCGCTTCTCGTTTTACAGGTTTGATCTATATATTATTTTGAGGAAATTTGTTCGTATGATCAAAATAATTTGGATTTTATTTGTTTCTCCTATTTGACATATAATATGTTGTACACAAAACACTGATGCTTTGGGATATGATGTAGGTGACCTATTTTAAATGTGGCGGAGCTTCCCTTGGGGTTGGCATGCAACACCACGCCGCAGATGGCTTCTCTGGGCTCCATTTTATCAATACATGGTCTGATATGGCTCGTGGTCTTGATCTTACCATTCCACCCTTCATTGATCGAACCCTCCTCCGCGCTAGAGACCCACCTCAGCCTGCTTTCCATCATGTTGAATACCAGCCTGCCCCCAGTATGAAGATCCCTCTTGATCCTTCCAAATCTGGCCCTGACAATACCACCGTCTCTATTTTCAAATTATCACGCGACCAGCTTGTTGCCCTCAAGGCTAAATCCAAGGACGATGGGAACACTGTGAGCTACAGCTCATATGAGATGTTGGCAGGCCACGTGTGGAGATCAGTGGGCAAGGCGCGCGGACTTCCAGACGACCAAGACACCAAACTCTACATTGCAACTGATGGAAGGTCCAGACTGCGCCCGCAGCTACCTCCTGGTTACTTTGGCAATGTGATATTCACTGCGACACCTTTGGCCATTGCAGAGGATCTGCTGTCAAAGCCCACATGGTATGCTGCAGGACTGATCCATGATGTTTTGGCTCGCATGGACGATAACTATCTGAGGTCAGCTCTTGACTACCTGGAGATGCAGCCTGATCTGTCAGCCTTGGTCCGCGGTGCACATACCTACAAATGCCCTAATTTAGGAATCACAAGCTGGGTCAGATTACCCATTTATGATGCTGACTTTGGTTGGGGTCGTCCCATATTTATGGGACCTGGTGGAATTCCATACGAGGGTTTGTCGTTTGTGCTACCAAGTCCTACAAATGATGGCAGCTTATCCGTGGCCATTGCTCTCCAATCTGAACACATGAAACTGTTCGAGAAGTTTTTGTACGAGATATGAGAGAGACAAGCGGCAGAAGAAAAGCCCTCGTTTTTCCCCACTTAGGAAACTCCTCCTGAGCTAAATTTGGCATTTTTTCTTCTTTGTCGCAGATCCATCATCCTGTCTTTTAGAGGGTACAACACATCATAATTTGTGCTTATGTTCTGTAACATTTGGGCAATGTCATTGTCATATAGGAACTTTTGCTGTGTTAATAATGCTGATAAGTGTTATCATATGACACATGCCATGATTGTTTGGTTATGTCAATGCTTCATCCACACCACTCTCAGGTTTCAGTTTTCCAGCAATAACTATGTTTCTAACTTCTATATTAGGTTGCTGTGTTAGTGGTCATGTAGTCAATGGTTATACTCAAGACTGTTGGCTCCAATTTGATAACTTAGTGAGAGACATCTGAAATTCTAAGTCAATGAATTTGCATCAAAAATATACTAGACTAACCACATGTAGCACAAATTAAGTACCACCATCGTCCTAGCTTGTCTAGAGAAGATAATGCATATAAACAAACACTGTCGACACCATTTATAAGGCGATATATCAAAGATATAAATACCAAAACTATAATTAAATGGAATTGTGTTTTTGAAGACAAAAAGAGTATTTTAGGAATCCCACATTAATCAATGATCAGAAATCCATATAGGTTACTTGTATTGTCCATTGATCTCCACAATGGAAATCATGAAGCAAGGTGAAGGAGCGAAGGGAGTAAATACGGCACAGATAGTGGCATGGAGATGGAGTTTGTCTTCTTTTTTTTTTTTGAGATCATGGAGTTTGTTTGTTTTGGAAGAACATATATATAGATGTATATTTTTGCAACCAATAACCGGGTGGAAAAGTACAGTTATACAATTTTGGATTGCGACATTTGATACCATATTTAATTTGTCATTATTAATCAAATGGTGAGAAGAAATGATTGATTACATTTTAGCCTCTCACATCTCTTTTGATTTAGACCTTGTGGTCAATAAGGTGATGGTTGGGCCCTGGTATATCAATGGCATGTCCTCCAGTTGAATTGAGGTGAGTAGCCCGGCTAAGCTTTTCAGTCTTGTGAATATCCTCTTCCAAATGAATGTCTTCTTCAAGCATTACCACTCTCGTTGGTTCACCATGGGGCCCTGGCACTATGGCGTCTTGGACTTTGAGATGTTAGTCAAACTTGATAATCTCAGTCTTTGTACAACACCTTCTTCTTTTCTTGAGATAGCAGAAGAGAATAGCAGTAAGGAACGCAAGAAAAAACATACTGCCAAGAGAAATAACAACCACAATGATAACATGGTGCCCCGGTGGTGATGGTGGTGGTGGTGGAAGAATGTGAGGGGGAGGCGGTGACTGATGGGGACGAGGATATGGTGGTGGTGGGAAATGCGGAAGAGGTGGTGGAGGAGCAAAGTGAGAAGGAGGTGTAGGTGGCTGATGGGGACGAGAAGATGGTGGTGGTGGTGGAGGGACAATGTGGGAAGGAGGCGGTGGGGCCGGAAATGGAAAAGGGAGAGGATGTTGGTCGGAGGGTGGTGGGTAAAACGGAAAGAAGTGAGCAGAGGCATCCATTTTGCGCGTATATAGTTAAATAAATGTTGGTGCAAAGAGAAAGTGAGGTATTTCATACTTGTCTAAGTTTGAAGCCTATTTGTAGAAGGTTGGATTGGTGGCGTGTGATATGATGTGCTTCTAAGCGATCTACTTGCTTGACTCTCATGCTAAGTATTGCATCATTTAGGCTTTCTTGATTGTTTCTACTCCCACTTGTTATTCTATTAAATGTGTAAATGGTCTCTTTAAGCGGTAGAGCTAAGGGATAATGTGCTTTCTTTTGGTATGAACCTCGGTTCTGTTTTCTGATGGGTTATTCAATCTACAACTCTCTACATTTCGCCCGATTTTTTTTTGCTAACAACAATATGCATTATGCGGATTTCAATGACAACGCTCAAATAAATCATTAGACTAAATAGTTAAAAGAGATCTTGATGAGTTTTGTTTCTTCATTGCATTAATTAAAAGTGAGAACATTGAGAAAGATTGTAAACGACGGCGTTTGTGGTCTTTGACTCTACTGTTCAAAAAGCTAGACATTCTCTCCCCAAAGTCTGAAGGTCGTCGTCCATCTCAATCTCGATGGAGGAGCTGCTGATTTCTCCGGCGGACCACGACCCTCAGGGTCAGGTTAAGCAGCAGCAAGCCGCCGGCGTTGGTATACTGCTTCAGATTATGATGCTTGTCCTTTCCTTCGTTCTCGGCCATGTCCTCCGCCGTCACCGATTCCACTATCTTCCTGAAGCGAGCGGTTCACTTCTCATTGGTAATCCTTTTTATCTCTCTCTTTCTCTTCCATTTACTCTCTTTGATTCCCTCCCTAAGCTTCTTCTTCCGTCGTAATTTCAGGTTTAATCGTCGGTGTACTTGCTAATATCTCCGATACTGAAACTAGTATTAGGTTTTTCCCCCTCCCTCCTCCTATGAGTTTTCCTTTAATTGTTTCTTCGCTTACTGGTTTGTTCGATTTGCTGTATCAGGACATGGTTTAATTTCCACGAAGAGTTCTTCTTCTTGTTCTTGTTGCCTCCCATCATATTATATCCTTTTCTTCTTCATTTAGTTCCAAATTTTATCTGCATTTTTATACACAAATTTGCTATGTACAATGTTATTTTCCTTTACATTGTTGTTTGAACCCAGTCAGGTTTCAGTCTTCAACCTGTAAGTACTTATCCTTGCTTCTTTCTACTGTATAAGAGAGAAACAATGGCCTAATCATTTTTGTTCTGGGTATAGAAACCATTCTTTTCTAACTTTGGAGCCATTGTTACCTTTGCTATCATCGGAACTTTTGTCGCTTCAATTGTCACTGGTGGTCTAGTGTAAGGATCATAAGCCTGTTCGTCCTTATTCTAATAGGTTCATTGTTTTAGTAAACTTTGCTTCTACCCCTTATTCTGGTTTTCCCGTCTTTTGCAGTTATCTTGGTGGCTCTATGTATCTCATGTATAAACTTCCATTTGTTGAGTGTCTTATGTTTGGTGCACTTATATCAGCTACGGACCCTGTCACTGTACTCTCTATATTCCAGGTGCTTCTGCTTTCCCTATTGCTATTATCAGTTTTATCCCTTATTGCTATATGTGATGATGCCGACGGAGGATACAAATATTCTAAAAGACTACATGTTTTTGCCTAAGTTGATGCCCTGCATTGTGATGAACACTTGTATTTGTAAATTCTGATGGCAGGAACTGGGCACCGATGTCAACCTGTATGCTTTGGTCTTTGGAGAATCAGTTTTGAACGATGCAGTGAGTGTTTATTTATCTGCTGCGATATTGGGCTCTTCCTAGTAGGTATATATGCAAACAAAAATGCAGAACACTAACTCCATCAAATGGGTTTTTGTGTATGTGGTGTGGCTCGTAGATGGCAATATCATTGTACAGGTATGTAAAATTGTAAACCACATGAATCTTTTCCCTTTGATATCTTTTAAGCGAAGTATTAAAGTACAATAGAAAAAATTTCTATGCAGAACAATGTCCTTAGTAAACCGCCAGTCCTCGTCTGGGGAACATTTTCTCATGGTGGTGATCAGGTTTCTTGAGACTTTTGCTGGCTCAATGTCTGCAGGTCTGTCTTCTCTGATTCTGTTCTAAGTTCTAACCCTTTTTCATAGTTTTATAACAATATTAGGCTCATCAACTCATAAAGGTTCCTCAAGGCAGTGTTAGTCAGACAATTAACTAAAGACTAGGTATATTTGCAAAGATTCATACAACCAAAATAACCAAGAACTTGAATTGAAATGTTAGTATTATTTACCCCATGGATCAGGAATTTTCTTTTTCTTGGAGTCCTTAACAATTACATCTATATCTACGTATGTAAGACCTGTTTCTTTTGAAAATATATATAAGACCTGTTTGTCCCCATTTCCTTTACATGAATCAGAATGTACTTAGTTATTTTATTTATTCTATTTTCTCCCAAAATCTACCAATGGTGTAAGGCAATATTTTCTAAGCAAGTTCCTCACTGACCGCATGTATTGCTTAAACATACTGACAGTCTTAATATTGTTCTGCAGGGGTTGGGGTTGGATTCACTTCAGCTTTGATATCCTTCCTCGATTCTATTTTTACTTACTAGATGTTACATGTTTGAATGTATTGTAAAACCTTAACTCAGAACACCTCTTTAAGTATGCCGGATTGGATACGGAGAAGTAAGCACCTCGTCTTTCTTGACTCTGTCTATACTGTTGTAATTTTAGTATTGACACTCTCTAAGCATCTTGTTATGTGTCTGGTTTTTCTTTTTCTCTACCTCAGTCTTCAGAACTTGGAGTGTTGTCTTTTTGTGCTTTTCCCGTATTTTTCGTAAGCAGACAAAACAACTTTCCTCGTCCTGTCTCTTCGTATTTATGATAACTCTTTTTCCCCCTAATGTATTTTGGTTGTGCTGTCAGATACATGCTTGCAGAAGGTGTTGGTCTCTCCGGCATTGTGTCTATACTCTTCACAGGAATTGTAATAGCCGACTCATTGCAGTTTTTACATCTTAGTTAATGCTACTGTCTAGCAAGACATTCAGGCAGCCTAATGCAGTGCTACTGTAGGTTATGAAGCGCTACACTTTCTCAAATCTCTCAGAAGCTTCACAGAGTTTCTCATCTGCTTTTTTTCACTTGATATCCTCGCTGGCAGAAACTTTCACGTAAGTCCAGATCAATAACATCTCATTATTAGATAATAATTTCTATGCTTAAAACACTGTTGGATTGATATTGATTTGTTTAATGCTGTTCTAGGTTCATTTACATGGGATTTGATATTGCCATGGAGCAGCATAGCTGGTCCCATGTTGGGTTTATCCTTTTCTCTATTGTATCCTTGTTTGTTGATCGTCAGTGATTGTGTACAGTGTTAGCCAGTGTTGTTAATCCTTGACTTTACCTTTTGCTTCTGCGTTTCATGACTGACATCAGTTGTTTATTGGCGTGGCTAGGTGACTAAATCTGTTACGAATGCTTTTTAATCATGGCTGATCGCGTCATTATTACCATGATTTTCCATTCAGATTTACTGTTCTGCAATGTTGTTCTCACGCAGGGCTGTCAATGTATTTGGGTGTGCATATTTGGTCAACCTATTTAGACAGGAGCACCAGAAGATACCTATGAAGCACCAAAAAGCCCTTTGGTATAGTGGTGAGATGAGCTCATCACTTTTGTTATTGTCTCCTACTGCCCATTTCTATATCTACAAACTATAAAACTTATACGCGTTTTGGCATATGGATAGGACTTCGAGGGGCAATGGCATTTGCGCTTGCACTTCAATCACTTCATGACCTACCAGAGGGTCACGGCCAAATCATCTTTACTGCAACCACGGCCATTGTTGTTGTCACGGTAAGTTTTGTATTCTCTCTGTGAAGCATCTATGTTCTTCATTTCCAGCAGTAGAATATATAGAAGCATCTATGTTCTTCATTTCCAGCAGTAGAATATATAAGGCTTAAAGAATCTGCGAGAGTTAGAGAATAATACATAGGCTTCGTTTCTTATCCGTTGCAGTATTATTTCAGGTTTTACTAATAGGAGGTTCAACAGGTAAAATGTTGGAAGCTTTGGAAGTTGTAGGTGATGATCTTGATGACTCTATGTCTGAAGTAAACTCTCTACTACTCGACGATCTAATCTACTAATACCTTTGAACTATATTTGTGTATGTCTTTTTCTAACGACCCAGATACGTGGTCAGGGTTTTGAGGAGAGCGATCATCGGTATGTTCCTCCTCCTTTTAGTATTGGAGCTTCATCTGACGAGGATACATCATCATCTGGAAGCAGGTTCAAGATGAAGCTGAAAGAGTTTCACAAAAGGTGAGAATAAGAGAATGGCTTAGTATGTTTTCCCGAGTAGAAAGCGTTCTTTGAATATCTTGGGTCTCACTGAACAAAACTTTGCAGCACTACGTCATTCACGGCGTTGGACAAAAACTTTCTGACACCATTCTTCACAACTAACAGTGGAGATGGAGATGAAGAGTAGCACATAATGGCCGGTGTATATGTGTGATATAGGCTAAGTTATAATGAGTATTCACTTGAAAATGTCTTGTAAGATTACCAGGGTTGATGTTACCTTACTCATAATGCCCGCTATAAAGTTGACGATCTATCAAATATTTCCAATGAATAAAATATGTATTCTTTGTGTTACAAATATTTGCATGTGAATAATAATCAATTACAAGAAAAAACTTAGCTCATGCTTTGGGGTGAACATAAGCATGCTCTCACCAAAATACTCGAAAAGAGGAAAGAGGTAATTGTCTATGTTGGTGCCCGGAGTAGTTGAAGTCCTCGGAGCAATGTCCCTTCCAACAGGTGCCTGTTGAGTGGCTGCTGAAACCCCTACCATGGTTCCGTGCATTTGCATAATTCCCTCTCCTGCTAACTTCTTCAATGGAGGTTGATGTGTTAAGTTGTCACTACTTGCTTTGCATTTACCTTAACCCACGGAAAAAAATTCAAGTACGTCCCTGTATCTCCATGTTTGGAATTAAAAAATAAAGATGAGGTAAGAGTTTATACTCTGTCTGGGATTCGTGAGCTTTCCATTTGTCTTCCAGACAGAGCGAGTTGGAGGAGACAGCAATGTCTGAAATGTTTTAAGCCGTTCATACAGGCATCGACCACCAGCGACCTATGGACAGTTAAATGTTTATATGCTACACTGCGTGTTTTGACAAATTATCTAATTTATGTATCAAACTAGAAAGCATACTCACCATCAACGCTCCATAAACAAGCCAAGCCCCATGCCTCTTCGCTTCGTCCTTTTGCTTCTCAGGTACCATTTCAGGTAAAAGAAGTTGCAAATACAGCCCTAAGTTTGGGAGAACAAGAAAGCGAACCTAGACAAAGGGGTAAAGCAAGAAAAATACTTACGGATGACCAAAGCATATATTCTAGGGTAAGAGAGGACTCTTTAAACATATTTGGCCGCCAACAAAAGAATAAGGTTCAATTGCAGGTTTAATAACTTCATCGAGGATATCGAATCCTGCTTTACTGATTAGCGCTTATGCTTTTCATCGGAAATTCTAGACTCACATCCTAAAGTGTGACTGTTCCTTATGATAATCAAGCATCAAGAGCAAGTACCATATTAAGCCCAACGGCTACCATTCCTTGAATTGCCCCATAGTGTTGTGGTAGTGCCTTGGTTGGGTCCAAAAAAGTATGAAGCAGTGATCTTGTAACACGTGGCAACAAGTTGTGATAAACATGTCCAAACCTGTAAAAAGGTTCACCCATATGAATGAAGGTCATGATGCTACATATCAGATGTCAATCATTTTTATGCTTCCTAACCTATATAGTAAGGTAACTGAAAGCATGTCCCATTTTCCACGGATGAATGAAATATGCCAAAGAAATCCTCAATATTTACAATAAAGAACAAGGCTCTCGAAGCCACAGCAGTTACATAGTTGTACAAGATTCATGAAAGCACAAAGCAAGAATGTAACATTAACCTTTTGCATGTTGAAGCAACTGTACCGGCAGTGAAGTTTCTCAAGTCCCAGTGATTATCAGATAACCTTCTTCCTAAGTGCTTGGCAACAAGGCAAGTAATAATAGACGGCATCAACTGATGCAGCTGAAAAGAACACGAGAGTAAGAAAACAGAAAAAAAAAAAAAAAACACTGCGTTACAACTGGAGTTGCTAGCAACAAAACTTACAAATGGTTCAATATGTACATGAGGGTTATGAAGGAGGCTTCTAGCAAGATGCATCAAAGCCAACAAGGTTGAATAATTATCCATGTTCCTCACAATCTGGAGAAATTGCAGGGACAAAAAAGTAGCCAAAATGTGGTAAAAGAACTCTCAAGTTAGGATAAAACTCAAGACTTGAAATGTTCGAATAGAAACACAACCTCTTCAGCGATGAAAGAAGTGAAAAAGGGAACTAATGGGTGGAGTCCGGGGTCAGTTTTCAAGCTGGAGAGTGCTCGTCTGAAGAGAGTGGAACCAGATAGAGTCAAAGCCCACTCCGTGACTTTGTCAAAATAAATCTACATAGAGAGCGAGCAAGGATTATATAGCCTCAAAGAGAGAGAAAAAGGAGTTTCAGCATCTAACAGAGTAAACTACCTGAAGCTCCTTAGACAGAACCTGTCTAGCAGGTACCCTATCTTCTTTATATTCCGATCGTTTAAGGTCAGATATGGCTAAAAATTGTCAGGAAAGACCAGAGTTAAGGAGAAGTAGCTGATGGAAAGTCAATAAAAGGATATACAAGATACCTTGGAGAGGAGAATTCTGTGGAATGGAAGGTTGAATACCATCAATTGCCAACCAATGAGTGGCAATAGATACATCAGGAGGTGTATTTGTTAAAGGAGCTTCCATAACCTGCACAAGATGACCAAAAAGGAAAGCTAATAATAGAATCTAAATAAACAAATCTTCATGCCAAAACATCAATGATACTCACATTCTTGAGCTCCACATCTTTGTCATCGAAAAATTAGAGATCTCTATGCTCAGAAGCTCTTTTAAACCGTATACTTTTGGAGCCAGAGGTAGGCTAAAGAGAGGAATAAGCAGATTAAAAAAGGTCAAAATCAGAGTCAAGACTGAACAAAACCGGGAGAAGAGAGGAAGGAAACCTCCAAATTCCTGAAATGAAGAGCAGAATCGACATCATGAGCCATCAAAGTGGTGCGGCGAGCATGGCGCATGCATTTGATAGCTTCCTGAAGATGCGACAAGTCAAAAGGAGGGAGATTAAATACTAAGTGAAGTGATGATGGTACCTGCATGATCTCTCGGACACGGTACTCGACATCGGGAGCCAGAGCCGCAGAGACTTCCGGTGAAAGAGTAGAGACTCCAATGCTCTGTGCAATCACTTCAATTGATTCCTTCGTCACCATTCTTGCGCTTCTTTCCACTCGACTCGCCTGTCTTTAAACGACTCGACTCGTTTTGTGGGGCTTTCTCTAATGGGCCGAGTTCAACCCACTACTTGTGAAGATACTCTTTCGTTACTACTCCGGCTTTCTCAAATGGGTCGACTTCAGCCCATTACTTGTGCAAATACTCTTTGTGAAACATTTATAAAGGGTCTTTAAAAAATCAAAATCGTGCCCGACATTTTGTTTTCTTGTAGGACCCTAATTTGTAGGTATTTATTATTAATTTTGCTTAAATATGGGCTTTAAAATTAGACAAAATTTTGTTCTAATGTAATGGATCCTGTGAAACAATTATAAAGGGTCTTTAAAAATATCAAAATCGGGCCCTAATTTTTTTTTCCTTCTATGGCCCTAATTTGTAGATATTTAATATTAATTTTGCTTAAATATGGGCTTTAAAATTAGACAAAATTTTGCTCTCGTGTAATGGATCCTGTGAAACATTTATAAAGGGTCTTTAAAAGAATCAAAATCGGACCCTAATTTTTTTCTCCTTCTATGGCCCTACTTTGTAGATATTTAATATTAATTTTGCTTAAATATGGGCTTTAAAATTAGACAAAATTTTGCTCTCGGGTAATAGGCCATATGCAACATTTATAAAGAGTCTTAAAAAATCAAAATCGGGCCCTAGTTTTCTTCAATGGCCTTAATTTGTAAGTATTTAATATTATTTTTACATGGGCTTTAAAATTAGACAAAATGTTGTTCTAATGTAATGGGCCCTGTGAAATATTTATAAAGGGTCTTAAAAATATCCGAATCGGGCCCTAAATTTTGTTTTCTTCTAAGGCCCTAATTTGTAGGTATTTAATCATAATTTTACTTAAATATGGACTTTAAAATAAGACAAAATGTTGTTCTAATGTACTGGGCCCTGTGAAACATTTATAAAGGGTCTTAATAAATATCAGAATCGGGCCCTAAAATTTTTTTTTTCTTTTCTTTCTTTTTTTTCTTCTAAACTTTTTATTACTAACCATTATTGGAGTTTTTGAACCAAACAAAAAAAAACCATTGTTGGACTCATACATTACAAAAAATGTAAGAAAATTAGGACAACCATCATAAATAGACCAATCATAAGGAAATGTAACAGATTTCTTAGCTAATTGGTCTGCACACATATTTTGTTGTCGAGGCTTGTAGCTAAATTTGATGTCATCAAACATGGTTGTCCAAAGGCTAACCATCTCTATGTAGTTTTGGAGTCGACGACTGTCTTGGTTTCCTTTGAGAATACGATTGATGTTGATGTTTTTGCCTTCAAATTCAATCTTCTTGTATCCAAGTCCCCATGAGGATTGTATAGCCTATATGAGAGCTGAAAACTCCGCTTCTATGACCGTGTGTCGTCCTTGAAATTTTCCCAGTCCACAATGCCGAACATTCCCGTCAATGTTCCTTAATATCCATCTGAATCCAGAATCTCAATTACCTACATGGTGTAAGGCATCATAGTTGCATTTGATCCAGTCTTCCCATGGGGTTGTCCACTTTGTTTGTCTTGAACTTGGTTGATGATGTGTTGCCCGTTGTTCAGATGGGTGTAACTCTGTTTCATCCAACCATTCTTTCGTGTCCTCTTGTGCCTTGACTAGTATAGTAGAATGATCTCTTGACTTATGATTAAAAATCATTTCATTTTGACCTTTCCATATATGCCACAATATCCAAAAAGGAAGGATTCTGATATGTCGTTCGATTTTTTTATTCTCTCCTAATTGGAATAAGTATCGAAGTTTATCTTCTAGCGATATTGATGTGCTAACAAGGGTGTCATAGGGAATCTCTGATGCTCTCCAATTTGTGGACGAATAAGAACAAGTAAAAAAAGCATGATCCCTTGTTTCAAGGTTGATACAACATCTTGAACAGTAAGGATTAACTCTCATATTCTGATGGATTAGCGTATCCGCCGTTGCAATGGTTTTGGATGCAAATCTCCATAGGAAATGTTTGATCTTTGGAGAGATGCTTTTTTCCATATGTTTGTCGCTATATCTGAATGGTGGAAAAGTGGTTGTTTAGGGTCCTCTTCGGTTGTAGATAAGTTAGCTGCAAGCCGATATCCAATTTTGACGGTATATATACGATTCAAAGTAGAAAAATCTTTGTTATCAACTGATGGTCTGATGGATCAATTATCTCTTTCATCTTCTCCTCATTCCACTGATGTGTATGCTCTTCGATGATAGAACTTACCGGTTGATTGGGATTAGCTGTAATTAATAAGAGAGGAGGTCTTGGGGGCACAGTTGGTAGCCAAGGGTCTAATCCACTCTTTGTGTTTTTGTCGTCTCCTATATTGATTTGCATCCCTTCCTTGAGTAGATTGCAACCAAATCTTATCGAGTTCCACCCATACGATGGTTGATATCCTCTGTTTGCCGAGAAAATATTGCCTTCCCGAAAGTATCTCGCCTTGAGAATTTTATAATGTAAACATTCAGGGCAGTTTATAAGTTTTCATACCTGATTGGCGATCAAATCTTGATTAAACTGGTATAAATCTCTAAAACCAAGTCCTCTTTCTCTCTTGCTTCTAACCAGTTTTTTCCAAGCAACCCAAAATATTTTTTTATGTTCATCTGTTGATCCCCACCAAAATCTAGCTATCGTGCTATCTATTACTGAGCATAATTCCTTTGGTAACTAGAAACAATTCATAGAATACATTGGAAATGTGTACGCTACAGCTTTGATCAATGTTTCTTTACCCGCGGGTGATAGAAATCTTGTCTCCCATCCATTGATCTTGTTTTGGACTTTGGTTTGGATATACTATAGCATTTTTTTCTTTTTGCGACCAAATTGTTCTGGTAATCCAAGATACTTCCCTCTACCCCCTATTTTTGGAATCTTCAAGACTTTTATTATGTTCTCTCTTGTTCGTTGAAAACCAAAGGTAATTGCTGACTTTTCCAAGTTTACTAGTTGACCCGAGGCGGCTTCATATTTGTAGGAGATTCTTACTATTTTCTTTGTGAGCTTTCATAAAGAACAAAGAGTCATCTGCAAGTAATATGTGAGATATAGAAGGCCTTCCGTTTATACGACCATCTTGTTGTGTTTGTGTCATAAATGAACTTACGACATGAGGAGGAAATTTTGTTTTCTTCTAAGGCCCTAATTTGTAGGTATTTAATCTTAATTTTACTTAAATATGGACTTTAAAATAAGACAAAATTTTGCTCTTATGTAATGGTCCAGTGAAACATGTATAAAAGGTCTTTAAAAAAATCATAATCGGGCCATGTGCAACATTTATAAAGGGTCTTAAGAAAATCAAATTCGGGACCTAGTAGAACGATCAACCTTTTTTTATATACTTTTTAGTTTTAACTTGCACTAGTTTTGAGTCAACATCAAGACTGGTAGATTATATACAAAAAGGGTGTTTCGGACACCAACATGTTCCTTCAGGAACTGGCCTCTCTCCTATCATGTATACCATGGCATCCTTTGCATTTACCTCCTTCTGTATCTATGTAATCAATCATGTTTTGATCTGCGTTCACTTGGCATCACCTACTGATTCAATAGACCATATAAAGAATCTTTGGCATCCGCATCCTCTATTTGCCAGTTACGTTCCTTGCTGTTCGCATCTGCCGTTGAGATGTGTAAAACCTTGTTATGGAATTTGGTTAAAGTCCGGCGGTGCCCAATGCTTACATATGTAATGCCAGCCGACTGGATTTGCTGGTACAGGAGCGCCTGCAGATAAACAGGAATGAATGGCTCAACCCTACAGTTACATGATTTTCTAAATGATAAATGAGAGGAGAAAGCAAGAAGTACCTCATTAGCTTCATCCAACGCACTGGTGGATTCATCCAGGAGTGCCAGCTTTGGCTGAGATAGCAGTAACCGTGCAAAGGCAAGGCGCTGCTGCTCACCAAGTGAGAGAACACTGGACCACTCGTGCATTGAATCAAGACCACCAAAGCGATCCGCTATATGTCCAAGAGAAACCTTCTCTAGAGTCCGCATCAGGTCGTCTGTTGTTGGCTTATTACACTTTTCATTTCCGTCGTCTGTAATCAGGAGAGGTTGTGAACCTAACACAATCAAGGTATTTTTCTTAAAGTTTGAGCCAATTGATTTGCTGGGTTTTAGAATCTGCTAGCATAACCTGAAACTTAAATGCAAGAGGTGACAGAGGTGATGTTTACTAGCTACAACTTAAACTGAGTACCGTCTAGTTTACTGCCACCAGGTGTTGCCTCCTCCACAGTTGCATTCCAGGCAGGATAAAGCAATTGCTGACGCAGAGTTCCCAGAACCATATACGGTCTTTGTGGAAGGAACAATACGTCTCCCGAACTTCTATTCCCTGAATTTTCCTGAGTATAAACTTTCTCCTGAGTAAAATCCTCCTCAGAATCGAGGTAGAACGTGATTTTTCCTTTCCCTGACCTCCAAAGACCAGCCATTGCTCTTAGCAGTGAAGTTTTACCACTCCCACTAGGACCCATTATCTATTAATTGGAATTTATATGTAACTTGCTGTCTACCAGTCACATACTTCAAACACAAATAGGCAAAGTGAACTAACCAGTAGGTGACCCTTGTCATATACATCGGCAGATAAATTGTAAACCAATGTGGTTCCATTTGTTGGTGTCTGGAGAGTAAGCTCCTCGATCTCCAGAAGCTTTTCGTTCTGTTGGGACTTGATTGAACCATTAGAGTCCAGCAGTGAAGACTTCTTCAGACTCTGATACGTCAGCTCAATCTCTTCCACAGGGTGAGAGGGATCTCTGAAGACGCTGTTATCCAAAAGATCATCAAATTCACCTGTGGTGTAAGAAGTCTTGATAGTGTTAGATGCGTAAAAGGACAATCCCAACCTACAACAAATGCAATTTTTCATTTAGCCGTAGAAGTTGATTGCAGAGTAACAGAATTTTTTTATTAGGTTGTATGTAAGGCATGATTAAGACCCCGTTTCGAGCAGAACAGAGAACAGCTGTCTCGATCTTTCATATGACCAACCATGAGAAAACTAGAATCATCAGCTAACTGACCATGACACTCACAATTACTTTCGGGTCTTTACTCTATATCTATTATAAACAAAATCCTACTACTATAAATCTATACTGTTACCTTTATAAAGAGGCCTATAACACATAAGAAAATAACTCACTAAAGTCGACACATTTAAACTTCTAATCTTCGATATTATAAACAAAATCCTACAACTAAACCATCTACTTTTCACCATCAGCTAACAGAAATTACAGAGATGTGCATATTTTCCACCTACTGTTCTATATCGATCTGATATCGATATGTTCTATGTAGAATGCATGTGTGATCTTTATGCAACAAGTAGAATACATAGAGTATTAAAAGAGAGTTCAGAATCCATAAGTAGTCTACCTAGTCGATCAATGACAGCCGAAAAAGAGCTGATAGCTTGAAACTGATAAACAACAAGCGAGAAGTCTCCTAGTATATGATTGAATGCTGACACTGACTGATTAATGACACCAAACTCAATTTTTCCGGAGAAATACATTGGGGCAACAACAGCAACTGGAAGAATCTGAATGAGATAGCGATATCCATCAGTGAAGAATTCTAGGTTTCTAGATGCTATCAGCAGTTCCTGCAGGTGAAAAAATAAATGAACTCATTGAAGCAAGATAGGGATAAGAAAGTTTCGAGAACCACTGAGGGGGAAGTAATTTTACAGTTAAATTATCAAAAGCACTTCTGAAACGCTGAAGCAGAAGCTGCATTTCATTCTGTTCGCCTCCGTAGAAAGCAATTGATTCAGCATTTTCCCTCACTCGTACAAGACTGTAACGAAAGTCAGCCTCTTTCTTCTCTTGTAAAAAGTTGAGATTCACTAGTCCCTGAACTCAAGAGAGAATGTTAACAGAACTCATATGATAGCATGTAAAAGAAAGAAAAAGTGGCCCAGGGGATCTTGTAATCTGGTAAGCTCAACACCATTGCAACAATTACAGAACTTGTGTGGGGTTTAGGAAATAATATTTCATCACATATGTACATGACTTGCTACAGGGAACTATAAGACGAATGATTGAGGCCAAAATATGAAACAGAACAGAATTGAGACAATCACTGCTTAGTGACGCAATGGAGAAACATGTGTTTCGTTTGGCAACCCACTCGAACACATTTCTATTGCTAACTAAATGATATGTCTCAATTGCATTTCTTGTCAAATTTTATCATGCTAAGGAGGAAAAGCAAGTTTACCTTGCCCAGAAAGACACTGATAGCTGTTCCGCCAAAGGAGTATAGCAAGAGAACCAAAAAGAGAGGAGGATAAATGGTGAAGAGGATATTGCTAAAAGAGATGAGGTCAATGGTGGCATTAACAAGCGTCAAAGAGAAAGACAAGGCAGTTCCAGTGAAGGAACTCAAATCATCAACAATACGCTGATCCGGATTATCAATCATAGACTGAGACTGAATCTTATAAAAGGTTTGATCTTTCAGATAGCGCTGAAGGTAATATTTGGTCATCCATGATCTCCATCTCAGTGATAAAGTCTCTTTTGTATAATCTCTTAGCACAAAGAACTGAAAAATCCAAGAAAGTTAACTCTTTTTAAAGGATCTCTTTTTATTCAGAGGAGAGTGTGGAAACTCACCGGAATCCCACCGGCGAAAGCACAGAGGTAATAGAACAACTGCTTAGTGAACTGCTCTTGGTCTTTGTCTATTTGAACAGAGAAAAGTGTATCAGAGGAGAACGTCTAGGAAAATTGAAAAGGGAGAGAGTTGAAGAATCATACTGGCGAGTGAATTGTAGAAATCACGGCCAAGGAAATTGAAGCCGACGCTGATTCCGGTAGTGGCGAGAGTTAAGGCTAAGACGGCGGCGAGACGTAGCCTGGCTTGGTCTTTGTCTTCAGAAAACCAATAAGGCGAAGCTACTTTCCAGAATTTCTTCAACAGAGTCTTCAACTCCGATGCCTTATCCGGACGAATCGGTGGTTGCGGCAATAGAGAAGAAGAGGAGACGATTCTGAAACGAGGAATTTTCCTCCGATGAATGTTTCCAATTGATTCATGGCGAAGGGAAGAAGAAGAAGAAGAAGAACGGCGGAGAAGAGAGTGAGAAGAAGAAGTGGTGAAGACGGGAGCTGTAATCAACATCATCATCATCTTCGTCTTCTTCTTAAACCCATAGGAACCTCATAGTCATCTCTCTGCTGCACACAATGCGCATAAACAGATAGCAAATTTCAGGCAGCAAGAGTCACTAATTAAGCTCGACCGTTCATTTCTTCACCACACACTTTAAGACCATTTAGTTACCAAAGTGAAAGTAACCATTTTTCGGTCTATAGGCTAAAAAGATTCAATTTTTAACGATAGAGTGAGGAGTGAGTCTCATCTGTTCTACACATTTGTTTCTCCTTTTATTTATGCAATTTGCCCCTTTTCAGGCTTAAATTTCTACACATAATTAGACGTTAACAAAAAAATTTATCAAATCAAACATTATGTTGGACTCTTTGCTTCTCACAACCTGGAGATGCTTAACAATCTTCTTCTTAGCTCCCATGCCACTGCATCAATGAACTCTTCTGTATTCACATACTGATCCCTCCTAACCCTGTCCAAATTACAATTTAGACAACACTTATAAATCCAATCTTTAAACATTTACTAGGTCCATCAACCATAACTTTCTCTGTGGTTATAGTCTTGGGTCCGTGGATCAGAAGAGCTAGATCCTTGGTCATTTTGCCAGACTCCACAGTGCCCATACAAGCTGCTTCTAGTTTCTCGGTAAAGCTCAACAATGCAGCATTGCTATCTAGCTTTGCCCTGTAACACACCAAACATCTTTAAAGATCAACTCGACCAGTTTTTAGCAACTTTGAAGTCAACATAAAGTGAATGTATACCAGACAAGTAATGTCAAATCTTTCTACAAAAAATCCCTGACAGACTAATTTAATTATTTGTTGTCACTTCCAAGCATAGACTTTTCTCCAGGATTGGCAACAAGCATTACCAAGTGCGAAAATATTCAAACTTTGTGGAAATTCGCTACCTGTGGGCAAGGCCTCTGGACCAAGCAAAAATGGAGGCTATGCTGTTGGTACTTGTTTCACCACCTTTTTGGTGAACTCTGTAGTGGCGTGTAACTGTGCCATGAGCTGCTTCTGCTTCAATGGTCTTTCCATCGGGACAAACCTGTAATATCTCTCAAGTTTTCATACAGAATATAGGAAAACGCGCAGGAAACATGCTAACATATACAGTGACATTTCCAACCAACACTGATGTCATCATTCCCAGAGATCCATATCCTGCAACCGACAGCAGAAACTTTGTTTCAGAAGGAGAAGTAAGATCAAAGTTAAAAGAAAGGAACAATGACCCAAGACCAAAACTGCATTTGATTAGAAGAAAGCACAAAGATTGAGGTTTCAGTCCGTAGACAGATCTCAAGTTTAAGGGAAAAAACCTTGGGCTAAGAAATCGCTCTGTACATCTCCATCGTAGTTCTTGCATGCCCAGACGTAACCCCCTCACTTTTCATGGCATACGCAACCATATCATCTATCAAACGATGCTCATACCTGGAATTCAATAAATTCGTTAACAAGTTTACGTGGTGTACTGTAATGGAATGTAGCTTATAATATGCACATCCCACCATATCCCTACACCTTCAAACTTGGATCTCCAGCTAGTTTCGTAAACTTCTTGGAATATATCCTTGAATCTTGAAACAATTTAAAAAGGTAATGTCAGGGCAGCATGCCTAGATGGCAAAATAATTTCAGCCAAACTCTAACAAGAAGGATAAAGGCCAGTGAATTCACACCTTCCATCATATGTTTTGAGGATGGTGTTTTTTGTGGAGAGGTAAAGTGGCCACTTTTTCTGGTAAGCTGTGTACATCGACGACTCAGCAAATGCACGAATAGACTGTTCAATAATGAAACACTGTAAGTAATTCAGGAATCATAGACATGGAGGAGAGGACTTTTTCAATAATATCTACCTCATCGGTGTTATACATGGCTAAAGCAACACCTCCACCAATGAAGTTGAAGACTTCAAATTCTGTCTTCTGAGAAGATCCACTTGGTTCTGCAAACGTAAGATGTGATTTCTAAAGTGAATAAATAAACTTTCACATGTAGGTAAACTCGTAGACAATGATTGAGTTATTATTATTAATCGAGTTACTTCACTTTTCATGCTTTCAGTTAGAATTTCAAATAATGGGAGAAGGAGATTTACCAAAGACTAGTTTCAGTTTTCCTGGTTCATTAACAATGATATCAGTGGCTCTATACTGATCACCAAAAGCATGCCTTCCAATACAGATTGGCTAAGTCCATCCTAAAGAAAGGAAAGCAGATGGACTTATTTTGCTCTACATGTTATTAAAGATACATAAAATGGCTAACCAATACAAAATAGCAGCCGATGACAAACCTGAAACAATCCGAGGAATGTTTCTGCAAATGATAGGTTCCCTGAAAACCGTACCTGCAAAAATAACAACATGATCTTAGAGCTTGGTAAATTGAAGACCAAATTGCCACCGTTTTAGAAGATTAAACTGACCGTTCAAAATGTTCCTTATAGTTCCGTTAGGACTCCTCCACATTTTCTTTAAATTGAACTCCCTAACACGATCTTCATCTGTTGGTGAATTTTCCAAATGCAAACTGTAGTTAGTAAATCAAAAATAATAAGTACACTCTTAAATTAAAGGTTCAAGAATGCCAAAACATACCCGGAGTAATCGTCGCACACTTAATAGCCACGTTATACCTTCAAATGAAAAGAAACAAAAAAAAAAAACACAACAATAAGTGGTGCTATTCCAAACTTGATACCAAGCTAAAAACATAAGGATCAGGATTAAGCCATGAACAGGTTTGATAGAGAGCTTGGACATAGGAACAACCTCAACACTACAGCTAGAAATTAATAAGAAATAATGGATCAAGTATAAATGTAAAGCAGGCATACTTCAAAGTAGCTTCAGCACTCTCTATAGTAACCTTATCATCAGTAGAATCACGGTTAGGCAATCCAAGATCAAAGTATTTGATATCCAACTCCACGAAAGGGAAAATAAGCTGTAAACACACACAAAGTTTAATTTCAAAAACGATTTGAGGCTGTGTTAATGACTTAAAAATTCCAGCTTTTACCTTGTCTTTGATGAATTTCCAGATAACTCGGGTCATCTCGTCTCCTGCGTGAGCACAGAGGATAAATAAAGAATCAAGTTTCTGAATTTCATATTAACACATACTCAATAATATACATCCCAGGACAGAACCGATCACATCTACTCCAATCTAAGCAAATCAAAATAAAACAAAATCCAAAAATCCATAATCGCAACCGAAGATTTGAGTCAATTGAATGTTCGAACACTTACCATCCATTTCAACAACGGGATTGGCCACCTTGATCTTCTTGAAATCCATCTTTGCTTCGTGAAATATTTATTTTCGTATAACGTTTTCGCCCGCTGACAATATTATTGGCAAGTGAAATTGAACAGACAAGAGTTAAGATTAGAAAGAAAGAAAAACTGCTCTCTCGGTTGGGCCACGTTATTTCAAAAGCCCATATCTATATGGGCTTGATTATGTATACTACTCTGTCTTTGGAACTGTTTTGATCTATCTCCCACGCAGTGATTAAACTATATAGTAGTCAGCTTTAACAGTAATCATCAAAATCTTACAACTGACCAAGATCTGCTTTGGCTAATTGAATAATTAATCAATCTCTTAAATGAATAACAATCACGAGGTGGTCCTGTTGAATAGTATATTAAAAAGAGTAATGAGTGTGACCACTTTAAGAATTAGGGAGAAGGTTAGAGGGGTAAAAACGAGATTTAATGCATGGAGAAAAGCAAAAGGCAACGCAAGTTTTGGACAGTGTCATTATTCTGCTATTGAGATGTGTAAAAAAACATGAAAGCAAGAATCTCTAGAGAGCCACAGGGATTCGATCTTAAATTATTTAAAGGTTTTTTCTTTTTCTTCGATCAGTTTGTTTAGCACAAACTAAAATGAGATGAAAAAAAGATGATGTGGAAACCGACATGTAGGGAATCAGATGCTGCTTTTTTTCTGAAGAAGACTCTTCTTCTCTTTCTTCTCGTCTTTTAGAAGAATTTATGATTGATGTTGATGGTGAATTTGATGTACTATGATTTTAACCACACAAAAAAATAAGATGATGATGTATTCATGATTCCTTAGTCCAGTCCGCCTTTACCATTTTCTTTTTGATTTCCTTCATATTATAACAGTTTTTTTGTTTCCTTCATTTAATATTGTCACAATTGTGCTACGTCTAAAGTATTTTGCTACTCTTGAAATCACAATATAAGCATGATAAAAGTGCTAGAAAACTGCGTGTTTGATACATGTGAAATGAAAATATAAAGAATTGATGTAAGATGCTTAGATCTTAATAATGCTTTATTCGTTTTTAGATCGTGTCAAAGGTTGCATGTCTTTAGTTACGCTTGCATGTTAGCTTCTTATTAAATGTCCCACATCAGTTGGATTTGTGATTTTTGGATAATATATGTGTGTACCAATTCTCTACTCTTGAGCTAACTTTTGAGTGTGAGTTAGACCCATTATTAATATGGTATCAGAGCTCAAATCCTATTACGAATGTGGACTACTGATAGATGTCCAGTCCCATAAACTTCACACTTCATATATCCAATCCTGAGCGTGAGGAAGTGTATTAAATATTCCACATTGGTTGGATTTGTGATTCTTGGACAATATATAAATGTGTGACAATCCTCTATTTTTAAACTTAAATATTTCACATTGGTTGGATTTGTGATTCTTGAACAATATATAAATGTGTGACAATCCTCTATTTTTAAACTAACTGTTGGGTGTGAGTTAGGCTCATTACTAACACTTCCTCCTTGTTTTAATGAATTTATTAATTCACAATCCTTTTACACTATATATGTATATGAATCGGATATTAATGTCAGATTATCTGTTCATTTAGCCTGGAATCTATTTGTGATCAAACAAGAAAAAGTGATGCAACAATTGAAATAACACAAAACGTTTTAAATCATAGAAAACTGTTTAACAAAAATATATATTAAAAAAGTGATGAAACAATTGGGGCTTGGCAGTTGATATCGTATACGTTAAACTGTTAAAGCATCTTTCGCCAACATATCTTTCAGTTTCTCTTTCCCTTATTTCTTTCTCTTCCCCTCTCTCCCTCTTTCTCTCCCAGTTATTGGTGACTACATCTCAAAGCTTACCTAAAATGTTATTGTTATTTTTTCCCAAGGAAAAAGGAGAGTTACTTACTTGAAGTTTGAATAACATACTTTATGGAAAATATATAGAACACTATATTCTATTTATGGAAGAGGTTTTTTTTTCTTGACGTGGAAGAGTAATTTATGTTGCAACTTGTGGGTAAATTAATATAAAACAACCTTCTTTGACAAAACAAAATTAATATAGAACTCTATCTCTCCCTCACTACTACAATTACTTTCTCAATTGCTTGCATAAGATATAAGCATTCAGTTAAATTCCGTTTCCAATGTTCTTCGTACATGTGAATTAGAATTTATCACACAAAAAATAACGTGTAAACCAAACATCTATATTTACCAAGAAAAAAAAGAAGAAGATGTCAATAAATTTTTATTTTATCTTTTGGATCGAGGACGAGAGTCGAGGTAAAAGAGATTTGACCGTGAGTGAGTAAAATTGAAACGCGGAGAGAAAGAAAGAGGGATGAGTCAAAGATTGTGTGGGAGTAATGATGTAAAAGAGGCGAACAACATCTTTAATCTATTATGTAAAAGAAGCCTCCCAACACTAAAGCCAAAGTCGAGTTGGATGCCTCCACTTTTTTTTTCTCCTTTTTCATTTTTTCATAAATTCATTTCTTTTCTTTTTCTTTTTTGAAAGATTTTACAAATTCAATTTCTTAAGACCATGACAACATAAAATAAAAAACTGTCAAACCGAAAAAAGAAAAAGAAGAGTTTAGGTGTCGCCAGGTAGTTTTGGTTTGAGAAGATATGGGGTCCCTTCAACTGTTGAATCATTAAAAGCCTTCTTTTTTGGTTTAAAGCAACCACATTTAAAAAAATTAAATAGGCCTTCTATCATGACCCACCAGGATTAGATAAAAAGCGCGTAACTTGAATGTAGTGTATACAATACATGAAAATGCAAACACATACAATCTGAGAAGTTGAGAAATGTGGCCTTCTTGCTTGACCTTTTCCGTCTCTCCGTCTAGGGTTTTCACACTTGCAGAATCTTTAAAAGCCAGAGTTCAATTCTTGTTTAAAATGTAAATCTTGGTTTAAAAATAAATGTGATGACAAACACTGACCAAAAAGCAACACAAAGTAAGACAAAATATTAATCTTAGAAGATGCCAATCCCATGGCATACTTTTACACATTCCAATATCATATCTCCTACAGTATATCCTGTTTTTATTTATATATAGTCTCCTTCATATGTCGTACGAACATCCTCGATCTCTTTAATATCATTTCTCTCATCCATCCCTCTCTCTTTTTCACTTAGTTTCTACTACATCTACTTAATTAGAATGGCTCCGATGAGTTTGCCTCCAGGTTTCAGGTTCCATCCGACAGATGAAGAGCTGGTTGCGTACTATCTTGATAGGAAGGTCAACGGCCGAGCCATTGAGCTGGAGATCATCCCCGAAGTTGATCTCTATAAATGCGAACCGTGGGACTTGCCTGGTACTTATCATATATCCAACTTCCTCTCTATACATAAACACACACATATATATTTAGTCTTGTTTATATCTATGTAGCTTTTGTTATAAATTACACATTCTTGATGCATTTATGATTTATACATATAAGATATTAGAGGTTTTTTAGTTGAAGTAATAATATATGATTGGGTAACGCGGAACAGAAAAGTCATTTTTGCCGGGGAACGACATGGAATGGTACTTTTATAGCACAAGAGATAAGAAGTATCCGAATGGGTCAAGGACAAACCGTGCGACCCGAGCGGGTTACTGGAAAGCGACAGGGAAAGACCGTGCAGTAGAATCAAAGAAGGCAAAGATGGGGATGAAGAAGACGTTGGTTTACTATAGAGGAAGGGCTCCTCATGGCCTTCGTACTAATTGGGTGATGCATGAATATCGCCTCATTCACACTCCTTCCTCCTCCTTAAAGGTCTTATTATGCCTATAAGCTTTTTCTAACGTGATTTATTTATAGTTATATTCGTTTTCTAATAGTTAATGATAATGTAAAACAGGAGTCGTATGCATTATGCCGAGTGTTTAAGAAGAACATACAAATTCCAAAGAGAAAAGTAGAAGAAGAATTAGAAGTAGAAGAAACGAGCACAAGTGTAGGAAAAGATGAAGAAGAACAACAAGAAAAGGAGAAGAAGTGGAGAAAATTTGATGGGAAAAATATTGAAGACGAGAGCTTGAAAAGAGCATCAGCGGAGACATCTTCATCAGAGCTCACTCAAGGGGTCCTTTTAGATGAAGCAAATAGCTCATCCATTTTTGCACTTCATTTCTCATCTTCTCTTCTCGACGATCATGATCATCTTTTCTCAAACTACTCCCAGCTTCCCTACCAACCTTCTCTTCAACTCCAAGATTTCCCTCAGCTTTCTATGAACGAAGCAGAGATTATGTCAATCCAACAAGACTTTCAATGCAGAGACTCCATGAATGGGACACTTGACGAAATCTTCTCTTCTTCCGCTACTTTCCCCGCTTACTTTTGATAATCAATATCTCATTTACTACCATCCACTTATTTTTATTTACTTACCAAATTATATTATGAACTTAGTTTATTTTGCTTCTTAATTGGTGAGACCGACGACAACAAAGGGTGGAAATTTGTGGAGTTATTTTTTTCTACCACATACAAAAAAAAGGAAGGATTATTCTTTTATCTAAAGGGTGTGCAATGTGTATGGTTGCTAGTTATTACTTAGAGTTTGTTGGTTTTGCTGTCTAGGAGGGAAAACGGAAGTTACACATATGTAATAGTCACCGTTCATTGGTCTGTATGTCTGTAATATGCATGGTCCAATATTTGAAGCAAAAACGATCCAAATAGGAACTCTTTTTTTTTAATTAAAAATTTTAAATGATTTTGAAGAAAGAAGATAATAATTTGTTAGTGATGTGATGTCAAGAACAAACCAATTTGTTAGTGAATAAACTTATCGAAGCGTTAGCAATGTGTAAATTCGTTTCTTCAATTTGTATTTTTCTTGGCTAAACAACAAACATTGTCAAAATTGCAAACTAATAAAAGTACGTTAAGAACAAAGTGGATAAAGCCCATTAAAAAGCCCACCAAGTGGGTATTTCACTTGTAGAACAATATATCATTTCAACTCAAAAATAGATAAAGCCCATTAAAGGCCCACAAAATGGGAATACCGGTCCTTAGCTGCTTCCGTTGACGACGACGAATCTCGTCTTTCTCTTCCTCTTCCTCTTCCTCTTCCTCTTCCTAACCGTAACCGTAACACTTTTCTTCATTTTACTTTCTCCTCCCGATTTCTCGCTGTCCGATTCATCCTTTTCCTTCGGATCTCGCTCTCCCTAGATTCTGGAATAATCCCACCGGGCTTAGATTAATCTCGTCGTTTTCTCCGCGATGAGTTCCAATACGGCGTCGTCCAGCGCGGGGGCTGCCGGATCGGGAGATTCTTCCGCCGCCAGGAAGAATTCGAAGCGACCCAAGTGTATTTATCCTTCTCCCTTTGTGATCTTCTTCCCGATTATTCATCTTGCTTATCGTTGACTCTTGGGTCTTAATTGGATTGGATCAATTTTTTCCTGGATTCGCTGGTTTACCGTAGAAATTGCGTTTCTAGTCATTTTTGTGATTGATAATTAGTGATCGCTGTTTTTGTTTCTATTATAAATTACAATCCTTGAAAAGTACATTCTTCAATTACAATTTGAAATCAACTTTGAATTGACTCAAATTCTCTACTACTTTTAGCATAATTGTCGTTAGGGTTTTGAATTCCATTTCGAGAAGTTGTTGTTTTTTTAAATTAAAGATTAGGCAACCATCGGCAAAGCTATGACTAAAAGTTGAGATTTTGTTCGCAAATTGCAGATTCGAAGTTCACACAGCAGGAGCTTCCAGCTTGCAAACCCATTCTTACACCTGGTTGGGTAAGATTCCTTTGTTATATCTCTATTGATGTTTCAGATTTCTGTAGAAACTTAATTAAAGCTCCGTTTTTTATATCTTCTGCAGGTCATTTCGACATTTTTGATAGTCAGTGTTATCTTTATTCCTCTTGGAGTTATCTCCCTTTTCGCTTCCCAAGATGTAAGTGCGACTAACATATTGCTACTCATCAGATTTTCTTTCCTATCTCACCTGTTACATCTCTGATGTGTAGGTTGTGGAGATCGTTGATCGGTATGATACTGAGTGCATTCCAGCACCTGCTAGGACTAACAAGGTTGCATATATTCAAGGAGGTGGAGATAAAGCTTGTAACCGAGTTCTTAATGTGAGTTTCCTTATGCAGCAACGTTAGTTTGTTTTTGAGATTTGACAAGGTTTTGCATTTGTTGATTACTTTATCTTTTCTCCACTGGCATTTTTAGGTGACAAAGCGCATGAAGCAGCCTGTCTATGTTTATTACCAGCTTGAGAACTTCTACCAGAATCACCGAAGGTATATAACACCTGCTAGTAACTATGCCCTAGCATGATATAATTTTTGTCTTGGTTAATCTTGTTTGTATCGAGACTAAGTGTTTGACCTAGAATGGAAAGTGTGACAAGGATATCAACATGGATATCATGGAGTAGGCAGGGAAAAGGACCAATGTGTATATCTAACTTAGATTAGTCAAATTTTTGTAGCTCTAATTGATTGATGGTGTCTATGAAACAGATATGTGAAAAGTCGAAGTGATTCACAGTTGAGAAGTCCAAAATACGAGAATCAAATAAGCGCATGCAAGCCTGAGGATGATGTTGGTGGGCAGCCGATTGTGCCATGTGGTCTAATTGCTTGGAGTCTTTTTAATGACACATACACATTATCAAGAAACAATGTAAGCCTAGCTGTAAACAAAAAAGGCATTGCATGGAAGAGTGACAAGGAACACAAGTTTGGGAACAAGGTCTTCCCTAAGAATTTTCAGAAGGGGAATCTCACAGGTGGTGCTACTCTAGATCCACAAATACCGGTAAACCCTTAAGTACTAGAGAGCATTCCATTTTTTCCATTGATTCACATGGATGCTTAGCAACATCTTTCTTCCTCTTTTCATGTGTGCAGCTTAGTGAACAAGAAGATCTCATCGTGTGGATGAGAACCGCAGCATTGCCAACATTTAGAAAACTGTACGGAAAGATAGAGTCGGACCTTGAGATTGGTGACACCATACACGTTGCGCTGAAGAACAACTACAACACTTACAGTTTCAATGGGAAAAAGAAGCTTGTTTTGTCGACCACGAGTTGGCTGGGTGGGAAGAACGATTTCCTTGGCATTGCTTACCTGACAGTTGGTGGGATCTGTTTCTTTTTGGCCCTCGCATTTACCATCATGTACCTTGTGAAACCCAGGTACACACATCTTTCAAATGTAGTTGTCATGATTCTCTCTCTTTTATGCAAGACTTGAATTTTCTGCTAAACCCTGATTGTTGAACTGTCGTATTCCTTCTGCATACAGCCACAATGTGTCATGCTGAGTAACAAATCTGTAATTTGTTTCAGGCGACTTGGAGATCCGTCCTACTTGTCATGGAATAGAAATCCTGGAGGTCGGTAACAAGCTGGAGAGAGAGAGAGAGAGAGAGAGAGAGAGAGAGAGAGCTCTAATCTACGTTTGTAAATCTTATCCATCCATGTATACATACATTGTAATCCTTGCTTGCAAAACGGTTCCGAGCTTTAACTTCACATAGTGTACTCTGTTGTTGTTTCAATCAAACCAGTTAAATATATTACTTTTGTCCCCAAATCTGTCTTCTTTTATTTTTCTAACCATACATAAATTTGAACTAAAACTGTGGACAAGTATTGAATTGTAGAAGCCAAAACTCAGAGCTATCAAAGCACCCGAAGCAGAAGATTGGAGAGATATTGGCCTTGAGGGTAAGATGGGTCAAGTGGGTGATCAGACGCAGCTCCTGCCTCCCTCACCACTGTGATTTTCCTTCCCGCCATGGCTGCAGCGCTCTGAAGAATTCCCAAGAACTTCCCGCTCTGTGTCATCGCCCCTGAACATGAGCATGTCATCATAAGACCTCCACTCCTTGTCAATCGCATTGCCAACGAATTTAGATTTCTGTACATTCCTGCCGCGTTGTGCAAAACCTGGAATCATTGATGCAATCTCATTTCTATCAACAAGCTCTGGACATCCACTCTATTTTGAGAAACAAAAAGAGAACTTCATGTCACCTTTTTCCGCGGAGCTAGCTTAGGAGGGTCTAGGATAACGATGTCCCATGTTTCTTCCCTTGACAAAGCACCCTTCATGAATTCTGTCAAATCTTGTTTGAAGAAAACAACCTTCTCTGGATCCATATGGTTGAGGACTACATTTTCTCTGGCGAGCTCCAAAGCAGGTAAAGATGAATCAATTCCTGAAAGTGTTTGATTAGAACGATTCACAAGACAATGCTTAAGGTTGATCAGGAGGAGGTGAGAGTTTAAATGTACCCACGACACTGGTGGCACCTCTTTTCGCTGCATTTAGTGCAAATCCACCACTATAGCAGCAAAGATCAAGAACTCTTTTACCAGCAGAGATGGTTGATATGAAGTGACGGTTTTCGCGTTGATCTGTGTAGAACCCTGTCTTCTGTCCCTCTAGCGAAATTGCGTAAGAGATCCCGTTTTCCACAACCTTGCATAAGAAAGAACATCACTCAGCTTACACCGCTGTAATGTTTCCATACATTCATGAAGATATCTGAAGAGAGAAAAGACCTGATCAAGGCACTACCCACCGTACCATTGATCTCTGTGGGAGAGTAGAAGATTGTGTTTGTTTCAAACTTGAGATATCAAACCCATCTTCTTTAAGAACATCAAGAGACGGTCTCCAGTTTATATGATTAACTCCATCGATTGATCTTAAGCAACTCTCCACTTCATTCCTGTACTTTTCAAGCCAAGCAGCGGAAGAAGCTACCACAGCTATATCTCCAAACATATCCACAATCAATCCAGACAATCTGCAGCCGAGCATCCAGACAGAACCAGAGATGTCAGTCAAAAAAGGGAAAATGAGAAGAAACTTTGTTGAGATGAGTCATTGAAATACCTATCTCCTTCACTGTTCACAAGACGATAAGCATTAGTATTAGCCGATGGAAGTCCCAAACTGTTACGCAACTGAACTGCTTCAGCGATTCGAGTTTGTAAAAGCTTCTCAATGTTCAATGCACAAGAAGGATCTCTGCTCACAAGCCAGGAAGATCCATACAAGATTCAATTTTGAATAAAAAATAAAACAAGAACTTTAGAAACTTAATCCATTCAACTGAATATACAAATTAAAAACCTGGTGGATTCGTGTTGAAGCTGCATAAGGCGAACACAGAACATAGAAACAGAGTTATACAAACCCCAACCAATGGGATTCTCAGTGCCATCAGCGACAATGACAACATCTCCTGTTTGAGGAGGCGGTTTACCAATGATCCTGTCTACAGCTCCACTGTAAACCATTGGACTTCCGTTTTTGAAAAGCTGTGTCTTGCCCTTTTTAAGAACCACTTTAGCTACACCTGATTTTCAATTCTCAAGTTTCAATCTATGAAGTAAACAGAGATACTAGCAGAAACTGAAGAGACATTGACCTTGAGGGCGAGAAGAAGCAATTTGAGAAGAAGCAATTTGAGAAGAAGAGTAGAAGAGGGAGAGACGGAGGCGGGAGGGAAGCTGGAGCACACCGAGCATTACCATCGTTGAGCATTTCTTGGCTGCAACTTTCTTTGGGTGGATAGGCTTTACACATTGTTAATGGGCCAAACCAGTAATGATATCTTTTATTGGGCTTATCTTTTCCTACTGCCACTACTTTTAGCCCAAAATTTAGGCCCACAAGTTCACTACCAAAAACATCGTCAAACCAAGAGTTGGGCTTTTAGCTTTTTAAGTGGGAGAATGAACAACTTTCATAATTTTCGTAGAAAGTCTCCAACTCCTAAGCTAACGATGTTTCCTACACTACACATTGTTTGAATGATTTTCTTATGAAAGGATAAATGTTACAGAGAAACCAGGAAATCTCAATCAGTTACATAAGAAGCAAGTTTATGAAGGTTAGTAAGTACTCCATCAAAGTGTTTTAGACTATGCATAGTTTTCTTGAGTAAGAGTATTGTATCTGATGCAAGGAAACTATAGTATGTTGTGCATAGTCCTAATGGCGTAATGAGATATATACTATTAAGGTTCTTGGGAAGATATGGGGTTATAAGAAGAAAACATGATATTTCTTCGAATAGATTGAATTGATTATACGGTTTAAATTACCAAAACATGAGACAAGCAAAATCAAACTGTTGAACTCAAAAACAAAGCCAGAACAGGAGAACATAGGTGATGGAAAATCATCAAAAACTAACACATAATAATAATAATAAAAAAAGGCCCTAAAAGAGATAGAATCACTTTCGATTCCTCAAAGTCTCCACGATGACTTTGGTTGCATCAGCCACGAACTGAGTCTGTTCCAAAAACAGTGTGAACTGTATTTCTTTAAGTTTCTTCAACTTCTCCTCCAACTCTCTTCTTTTCTCTCCATCTACTTCCGTATCCCATATTACACTCACACCAATTTCGTCTAATCCATAACAAAAGCCTACATGTGTCTTCATAGGGTGGCCACTTCTCTACCTGGCCCAAACTTCAATCTCTTTGGTTGAGAGTTTTCTTTACTCATCTCTTCTAAAGGACGCTTCGCTGGAACATTGTGTTTCAAATCAGGACTCTCTGTTTTAGGCTCTGATGGTGCACCGGAGCTAGCCTTGTTCTGATAAGGCTCTGTGACGGTTTTCATCGAATTCAGATCAAGAGTGTTTGTTTTTGAGTTCTTCACCGCAAGAGCCTGAGACCTATCTTTAGGAGACTCTGAAGCTGAACCGGAACCAACCTTTTTCTGACAGCTTTCAGATAAAGTTTTCTTCAGATTTATGCTTTCAGATAAAGTTTTCTTCAGATTTATGTCAAGAATCTTTGTTTCCTTACTATTCAAGGTAACAGCCTGAGACCTGTCCTTAGGAGGCTCTGAAGCTGAACCGGAAGGGTCATCACTGCGTTCTTCTTCTGAAGAAGACTCGCCCTCACTCGACTCTTCTGCACTAGCCTTGTTCTGATAGGAATCTGACCCGGTTTTCTTCGGAATCAAATCAAGAATTTCTTTTCCCGAATTCTTAGCTTTAAGAGACTTTGACGCTGAACCGGAACCATCATCACTGTTAGACTCTTCTGAGCCAGACTGGTCCTCATCCGACTCTTCTGGTTTTGAAGCCGACTGGTCCTCATCCGACTCTTCTGAACCAGAAGAATCTTCACTGGACTCACTTTCAGTGTCTGGGACTCTGAAATTCTCTGCAGGTTCACGCCCGCCTCTCATCACCTTGGCTATAGAAGGATTGTTGGACTTGAGGGCTTTTGAAAACAGGTATATTCTATTTAAAAAATAAACGAATTTATAGATTTGATGTATCTGCAAATTTATTATTAAGAATAATCTTCCTTTTCTGGGTGTTAAAATTAAGAAAATTAGTATTCTAGAAGACTCGAGTGATTAAACTTTATCTATCCAAAACTTTCTGTAATTTTCTCTTCATCGAATTAATGGGCTGCTTCATTTTGCCTATATATCTTTCTCATTCAAACTTGTTTTTATCTATGTTTTATTCTCCGGGTTTCAAGAGTTATCATATAAGTAAAAAGCTTTGAAATGAAGCGTCTCTTGAATACAACGCATATCATATGTAGTCATCCCCACTCAACGAAACAGATACAAAATGAGACCTTTAGCAGTAAAGATGTGATTCTCAACCAAAACTAACCCAATGCGGCCGTATATCATCGCCTTCTGCTCCCTCGATAATCTTCCTCGCCCTCTTTATCTTTCAATAGACCCAAAAAAGCCAGAAAACCAAAGAAGAAGAACCCACCTGACCAGTTGCCTCCACCCCCTCCTCCACCTCCATCTCCATCATCTCGTGGTGGGAACCCGTCTCCTCCATCGTCTAGGCTTGGTGATTTCTCCTTAGCTGAAATCCAACACACCATGAGTCTTCAGATAAGATAAACACATGGAACCATTTTTGACTTGTAGCTAAACCATTTTTGTAATTTGGATACACATTTTGAAACTTCCTAATTCCTATCCCCTAAATCTAGCCGGAGTTTCAACATGCCATTAACAAGCAGACTGAGGAAATTGGCTACAGACAGACACTACAAAGAAGAGAGGGCTTACAGTGAACAGGAGCCTGTGTTATTGTAGGTGACTCTCGAGTAACGGTCTGTGTTTGTCCTTGTCCTTCACTACATTTCGCGTTCTGCAACAGAGTTAACAACAAAGAACAAGAGGATCAAATTAATGATAACATTCCCCACAAATATCAACACCTCTAACGTTTTACCCTCAACCGTCTTTGCAATTATATGGTTCAGTCACCTAAAGAGTAATTTATTGAAGAAAAGCCCAATTCAGAGACATGTGAGGTCAAGATGACTTACAATGGCTGAGTGACATATCAAAAGAGATTGCCTTCTACTTCCAAGGCCAGAGCTCAATCCCACCGCACTCAATGCAGAGACTCTATTTTGCCTTTTGATTCCGCCGAGCGATCCTGAGCTATGAATGACCTTAATCCGCGGCTTTTCTATATCAAAAAAAAAAGCTAGGTTTACCATCTAGGTCAAAATTGAAGAAATTGGTACATAAAATAGCAAATTTCATCATGTAAAAAGGTTCAATCAACATCAAAATTTCGATTCTTCAGGAAGTCATAGGTTATCTATGAAATCCCAAGTGAGGAAAACGCAACCCATAGAATGAGAAAGAAAGCGTACCGTTAGTATTGAAGGAGAGGGGAGGAGATTGGATTATCGACGCCGCCATAGCCATGGCTAAAGCAGCTTCACGGGAGAGAAAGACAAGGAAAGTAGATAGATTTCATTTCACTTGTTCAGCCTACGCGTATTCTTTCTCAACTTGCATCCAATCGACTGACGCCACGTGTGAATATCTCCATCATATTTCGCTTCGAGTCCTCTTATTTTCTTAAAAGTTTACTTTGAGGGTTAAAGTATTTTACCGTGCTCTGTATCGAAGTGATTTGAAGCAGTTGATTCATGTTTGCTTAAAGATAGAAATAATGAAAGTCACCGAGACAGACTTGGATTGATTTATTTGAGACAAAAGAGTCTCTCCTCTCTATGGATTTTGGTGGTACAACAAATACTTTAATAAGATTTACAACAGAAGAAGAAGAAGAAACTCATTTAGGTCTCCTCAGGTGTAACAAAGAGTTTTGTTAAACGGTGACTGGGATTGCTTCATCAAGAGCGACCACACCGGGAAGCACTTTGCCTTCCAAGAGCTCCAAACTCGCACCACCACCAGTGGAGATGTGGCTCATGACTCCTGCTACTCCCACTTTCTCCACTGCTGCCACCGAGTCTCCCCCTCCTATTATCGTTGTCACTCCTTTTTCGCTTAGCTCTGCTAGTTTATTCGCAATCGCCTGCGCCATTCAACATTCCCACATGTTAGTTTAAATTTCTAACAGTCATGTCAGACTCAGCAAAGTAGTATTATATGCTTCTTACCTCAGTTCCTTGTGCAAACTTTTCAAACTCAAAAACTCCCATTGGTCCATTCCAAATGACTGTCTGTGTGGTATCCAGAGCTTCGTTGAAAGTTTTCACTGAGTCTGGACCAATGTCCAATCCCATCCATCCATCAGGAATGGCTGATGCCGGCACAATCTACAACAATCATGTTACAACACCACATCAAATACAGTCCTTAAGAACAAACCATTTTTATCAACCAAGGATGACAAGTTTTTTAGCAATAATTAACGGAGACGGACCTTGCTATTGGCATCAGGAGCGAACTTGTCAGCAATCACAACATCTGTAGGTAACAATAGAGAGACTCCTTTGGCCTTAGCCTTGGCAAGGAGTGTTGTAGCCAATTCAAGCTTGTCTTCTTCAACTAGGGAAGAGCCAACAGAGAGACCTTGCGCCTTGTAGAATGTGAAGATCATTCCACCACCAAGCAGAAGGATGTCACATTTCTCAAGAAGAGACTCGATAACTCCAATTTTGGATGAGACCTTTGAACCTCCCACGATGGCAGCAAATGGTCTCTTTGGGTTCGAAACTGCACCCACAAGGTAGTCCAACTCCTGTGACAACAAAGATAAGTCAACTCACCGGCTTAGTTAAATTTCAATACCATCTTTTGGTAGAAGAAAAGCTGGGTTTCCAATCAGGAAAACACCTAATTCCTAAATTCACAACTCAATTCAAGTCAATGGACCCTTCCACAAACAGCAGTTGACAAAACTCTTGACTCTTGAGTTTTAGACCCCTCTCATAGAAATCCAAAGATGAACAAAAGCAATAAATTATTTCATGAATTTGTAGCAGTGGCTCTTCTGAATTGTCAATTATCAGTGAAAACTTGAAAGAAAGAATCTGTATAAAAAAAGTCACCTTTTGCAAAAGGAAACCAGCAACAGATGGCTTCAAGAACTTTGTGACTCCCTCTGTTGAAGCATGGGCTCTGTGAGCAGTCCCAAAAGCATCGTTGACATAGAGATCAGCTAAAGAAGCAAGCTTCTTAGCAAACTCAGGATCGTTCTTCTCTTCCTCCTTGTAAAACCTGACATTCTCAAGAAGCAAAACTCCACCTTCAGGCAGAGCAGCCACCAAGCTTTCCACTTCTGGACCAATACAATCATCAGCTTTCACAACCTGCAATTCACACCCAAAAAGCCTTAAGAGATTGCCATAAAGAAGATGAAAGATTCAGATCCATTAAGAATCATTGGTGTACCTCAATACCAAGAAGCTCAGACAATCTGGGAACAAGAGGGGTTAAGCTGAACTTTGGAGTAACACCCTTTGGCCTTCCCTGAAAGATGATAGATGAAAATCAAAATGTAAAGACTTTATGTTGATTAGAGAGTGATTAGATTGAGATTAGGAGAGTGGTGTGTGGGACATACCAAATGAGTGGAGAGGATGACCTTAGCGCCATTTTCAATCAGAAACTTGATAGTGGGAATGGCGGCTCTGATTCTAGTGTCGTCAGTGATATTCTGATTGTCATCAAGAGGTACATTGAGATCAGCTCTGACAAAGACCTTCTTCCCTTTCAAATCCGCAGAAGTCAAATCTCCAACACTCTTCTTCGCCATGGAAATCACTCCCCTGGTCCCCTTTCCGCGCACAGAGCTAACCTTGGAGGCCACATGAACGGAGAAACGAGAGTCAACAACAGCAGAGAAGCCGAGACGACGTGAAGAGACACCAGTGGAGGGAATGGGTAAGAAAGAGGCGCGGGAGGAGCGGGTAACGGTGGCGCTACCGGTGGATTTGATGATCGAAAGAGCTGCAGTCGCGGCGGTTGAAGCCATGTGAAGTCGACGGATAGAGAGATAGAGAGAGTGAGAGAGAAAGTGAGAGAGATGAAGAAGAAGAGTGAGGATTGGATGATATTACAAGTTTCTGGATTTCGTCTTATCGTTGATGAGAGGTTATCATATCATCTTTCACCTCCCTCTGCTTACAATTTGGGCCACATTTACAAAGATCACTTCTTTTGATTGAAAATAAAGTTTACTTCCATTGATGGGAAAGAGAAGTAAGTATTGACTCGAATAATAAATATGTGCTAAATAAAATGGCTTGTTTGCAAAATGAGAAACTTAAACGGGCCTTTTTACCCTTAAACGGCCCAATTAATTCTGGCCTTTCGAATAAAATTCACATTTTCTTTATAATCTCTTTTTTTGGAAATTCCGGTGAGGATCACCTCTAATGGCTTTATCTCCGTCGTCTCCTCCATGTCTCAGATCTCTATCGCCGTCTCCTCCTCTCTTTCCTCGCCAAAGCGGCTTCCTTGTTCCTCGCCTACAGTCTCTAGCCTTTCGTAGTTTCCGGAGACATGAGCTGCTGAGGCCGAGCGCGCTCAGGGAATGGCGGGAATACGAAGATGCTGTGAGGAGAAAAGATCTCGCTGGGGCTCTCAGATTTCTAAAATCCATAGAAAACGACGAACAGCTTGAAGCCTATGAATCTAATGTCGCCGCTCCGATAACGGCTAGAGTAAGCGGTTTGGGAGATCTTGAATTGGAGAGGGATTGGCAAGTTTTAGATGCGTGTTTGAATGCAGATGATATGAGACTTGTTGGAAGTGCATTTAGATTTCTTAAGGAGAGAGGTCTATTGGCTAACTTTGGCAAGTTCAGCAGTATTGGTACTCTGTTTTCTCTTTTCTGCCTTTCAATAGTAATGTTAATTGAATCGTTTCAGAGGTTTCTGTTAAGAGAAATAGTCGAATTTTATTTCACTCAACAGAGATTACAAATCAATCACAGCTGAAAATCAACAACTATGATCAATCCAATCGAAACTCAAGAACACTCTCTTGATGAATCGCCTAAGGTTGCAGAGAAAGAACTCTAACAAACTTCCCAAAGATCCCATTCATAAAAGGATGAGAAACTATTTTAAAACGAATTACAATATATCTATTTTCGTATACTCTCTTGATCTTCTTTAGTGACCTCCACCTCAAAGATCCTTACTTTCTCTCATTCCAATTCGTCATTTTTTACGCCGTCATTCCTCTTCTTCTTCTTGATATAAGCTCTTAATGGCTTATCAATACCCCGTTCATCGAAGCTTGTCCTCGAAGCTTTCGGATGTGAAGCCCGATGAATCAAGGTTGTCACTTTCTCCCAAGATCGCTTCATGATCCGTAGAGCCGATCCATTTGATCAATGCTTCCAAATGACCATCCTTGTCATAACGAGTATCCAACATATGTTACGGTTCAATGACCATTTCATCTTGGGATGACAATGATGTAATGATCAGTAATGATATGATTCTAGGTTTTAAGCGAGAGACATGAAAGACATTATGAATCTTTGAGGTGAAGGCAATTTTAGTCTATAAGCGGCGGCTCCCACGATCAATCACTTCAAAGGGTCCATAATAACGTGCCACCTTCCGACACATAGTGCCCGAATCTTTTGCCTATAAGGGCGTAGCTTCAAAAACACCTTATCCCCAACATTAAACACCAACTCTCTGCGTTTTTTATCAGCATTATTTTTCATTCTATCTTGAGCTAGAATAAGATGATTCTTGATCCGAACCAGCATTGAATCCCTCTGCGAGCATTGTCTCCAACTCAAAATTTGTTGTTGAACCCTCCTCAAACTTCAACAAACTTGGAGGAGCTCTGCCATACACGATATGAAAGGGTGTTGTCCCTAAAGATGTATGATAGTTGGTGTTAAACCAAAGCTCAATCAAACTAAAAGCAGAGCCCACGACTTTGGATGAGAAGAAGAAAAACATCTTGAGATAAGTTTCCAAACACCGATTTAATACTTGATCGCCCATCCGTTTGTGGATGGTAAGATGTACTATATTTGAGTTTTGTCCCTGATTGTTTGAATAACTCCCTCACGAATGAACTCAAAAATATTTTGTCTCTATCTCGAAATAATAGAAGCGGAAATCCATGGAGCTTAACAACTTCTTGGACAAATTTATCTGCAACATCTTTTTTTAGTATAAGGATGTTTGAGACCTATGAAATGAGCATACTTACTCAAACGATCCACCACCACCAAAATCACATTAACTCCCCTTGATAATGGCAATCCTTCTATAAAATCCATTGAAAGATCCTCCCAATCTGTGAAGGAATTGGTAAAGGCTGAAGTAAACTTCTTTGGTGATAGAGTTGAATACTTGTGTTTTTGACAAACACTACACTCACTACATACTTCGAACATCAACATTCATTTTTTTCCAAAAAAACCTACATTTACAGATGTCTTAAGAACTCCTCGAATGTCCTCCAATTAACTCATCATGATAAACTTGTAATATTGTTGGAATATGTTTTGATTTTCGAGATAACATCAGCCTCCCTTTGGTGACCGCCCATTCACTCTTTATTAATTCCAACGGTGCACTCTGGTTTGATAAAACTTGCTTTGTTTCAAAGCACTTAACTCATCATCATTGTCAATCTCCTCCAATATATCTTGTAGTTGTAAGCTTGTAAGTCTTGTCAAGCTAAAAACATCGCAGAACTTGTAATCATAGGTTAAAGAATGATTCGGATAATCCATCTGCAACTTTATTATCAACCCGGGCTTGTAAATGATATCAAAATCGTATCCCAACAGTTTAGAAAGCCAACGTTGATAGTCCATTGATACATCCCTCTGTTCGATAAAAATTTGAGGCTCTTTTGATCTGTATGTACCACAAATTTCGTCCAATCAAGTAATGCCTCCACTTTTGAATAAGCTAAGACAATGGCCATAAGCTCCCTTTCATAAATGGGTTTGATTTGTTCCTATCCGGAGACCAGAACTAAAATATGCAATGGGTTGATTACTCTGCATCAATACAGACTCCCACTCCATAACCAGATCAGATTCTACTATAAATGGCTGTGTAAAGTCCGGTAAAGCCAATACCGTGCAGTCATCATTGCTTCTTTTAGTTGCTCAAAAGCTCCTCGAGTCTTATTAGTCCATTCGAACTGATCTTTTTTAAGTAACTCTGTTAATGGTCGAGCAATAGAGCCATATCCTTTTAAAACGCCTATAGTAACCAGTTAGTCCCAAAAAACTTGAAGTTCTTTAACTGTTTTTGGGATCGCCATATTTCATGGCTTTTGTCTTTGTCGGATCTGTAAGAACCCCTTCCTTTGGATATCACATGGCCTAAATATTCTACATGAGTCGCCAAACAGACACTTCTTCTTATTTGCAAACAATTGTTGAACCACAAAGACATTCAACACTTGAGCTAAATCTTTGAATATGTTCCTCCATAGTAGGACGAAGACCAATATGTCATCGAAGAATACTAACACAAATCTTCCCAAAAATGGTCTGAATAACTCATTCATAAGTGATTGAAGCGTTGCAGGCGCATTGCTTAGACCAAATGGCATAACCAAAAATTCATAATGGCCATTAGTAGATCGAAATGCGTCTTCTACTATCTCTATCTTCCATGCGTATTTGATGATATCCACTCTTAAATCCAACTTTGAAAACAACTTGGCACCATGCAATTCATCCAACAACTGGTCAATCATAGGTATTGGGAACTTATCTGGGATTGTGATCTTGTTTAGAGCTCTATAATCAACACAAAATCTCCATTGTTATCTTTTTTCTTGACCAAGAAAACAGGACTTGAATAAGGACTTTTACTCGGTCTAATGATACCATCTGTCAACATCTTTGTTACTAATTTCTCCATTTCCTCCTTATATGCATGAGGATACCTATAAGACGAACATTTATTGGGCCAGCTCCACCACTAAATTAATTGCATGTTCAAAACCTCGTTTAGGTGGGAGTGAGTCGGCTCTGCAAAAACATTCAAATGCTACCCAATAATAGTTCCACTGATGCATTAATCTGTTGAATCTCCTCCAATGGTTCAAGTATTACTCAATTCGAGTTGCACATCGTGAATAACGGAGAGTTCTTAAGGAAATTTGTGTAAAGTAGGATCTCCAATGAGGTTCACAATCGCTCCTCCATGATTGAATGACAGCTCATGAGTCTCCCAATTCATCGCACACTTCCCTAATGTTCTCAACCATCTGCACTCCCAAAATGATATCAACATTGCCTAACTCCAATACAATGAAGTCTTTGTTGATTGATGTTCTTGAATTGTAAAAAGAACTTTTGGACACACTCCAGGATCCATGAACTGTAATGCCGGTTCCTAAACGCACTCTCATATTGGTGTTAGTTAATGGTTGCACCTTTGCCTTCGACATGATGGTCGGATCCACAAAGTTGTGTGTGGGACCACTATCTAACATTATGACAACCTTAGTTTTTCCAATTGTTCCCCACATTTTTGTAGTACTTGGCGAGTCAACTCCCAAATAAGACAATATTGACAATTCTACTAATTCTCACTCTGCCATTTTCATCTTCGAAGGTATCAATCCATTCTTCTTCTAAAATCTCAACTTCCTCCCCATTAATCATCATCACTTGTAAACCCGCTTTGTTGACACTTGTGATTTTTAGACCACTTTCCTTTGCATTTATAACACAGACCCAGCCTCCTTAATTCCTCAAATTCAGTCTGTGAAATCTTTTTTCACCCATGCAGAATTAGTAGATTTCAAGTTTTGGTTCTCTCGATTGTCTTTGAGTTGTTTTATCATTCTGCGACCCAAAATACTTATTAGTATCCCTGGAATTGTCATGACTAGATGGCTGTGACCACGATCTTGAAGCATTGTAATTAGTGGAAGACTTTAACGGTATATAGGTAGTTCTGCGAGGAGTAAAATGACCAGATCTTTGCTGCTTCTGAAACTAAAAAAGCACTATCAGCCATCCTCATTCTGAGTTAAAATGCTCTCATCGGTCCGTGAGGCTCTTTTATCTTAATAACCTCTTGCATTTCTGGTTTTAATCCCAAGTAGAAAATATGTTCAAGGTTAGCTTCATCGATCCCTCGAATTATCGCAGAAAGTTCCTCAAACTCATTCACATACTCTGCAATAGGACTCGTTTGTTTCAAACCGAATAATCGTTTTCTTTGGATTCTCTTCAAGCTTTTGACTAAATCTCGCAATCGTCGCTAAACCGAGACCAATCTTTAAACTCTTCTCGTTTGAATCTCTCGATTAAACCAATTGAGAGCTGGACCTTGTAAGCTTCGACATCAAATCCAACTTATCCACATCACTATACTTCCCCAAACGAAAGAATCGTTCAACATGTAATCCAACCATAGGGACGTAATCCATCACAAGGCGGAAGCTCAATTTTCTTCAACATTCCATCTCGATTTTCTAACACATTGTGAATTCCCCGATAACCTTAACGTTGTTTCACCAGGATCTCTTGATCGATCATCTATAGGAGTTTCAGATTGTACGATGTGAAGGACCAGCATCGATCGTCTTCCCCGGACGTTGCGTCATGAATCGATTAGCTTCTATACGAGCTAGGGTATTAATGATCGAATTCAGATTCGTATCTATCGCTTCGATTCTCCGATCCACCTTTGTTAAGGCGATCTTCGATTCGCAACACTCGATTTGACACGTCCGTGTTTGATTCCGTTAACCTCTTCCATCCGCCGTAATATCTCAACTTTCGCAGTTAATTCTTCCACCGATCCTTGTAATTCGCGTAATCTGCTCTGAATTTTCCATCTCCGTCGTCGCTATGAATCGCCACGCCACCGCACAATTGTTAAGAGAAATAGTCGAATTTTATTTCACTCAACAGAGATTACAAATCAATCACACTGAAAATCAACAACTATGATCAATCCAATCGAAACTCAAGAACACTCTCTTGATGAATCGCCTAAGGTTGCAGAGAAAGAACTCTAACAAACTTCCCAAAGATCCCATTCATAAAAGGATGAGAAACTATTTTAAAACGAATTACAATATATCTATTTTCGTATACTCTCTTCAGTCTTCTTTAGCTGACCTCCACCTCAGCATCCTTACTTACTCTCATTCCAGCTCGTCATTTTCTGCTGCCACGTCATTCCTCTTCTTCTTCTTGATATAAGCTCTTAATGGCTTATCAGTTTCTTTCTTCTTTATTATGATCTGTTGATTCTATCTTTCTGTGTAACTGTAATGAAGTTTTGGAGGGAACAAGAGAGGTTACACCTACTGTATTGAAGTCTGCAACTGGCTTGGAAGGTCTGTTGCTCAAATTTCTATCTTCAGTCATCTTTGAATACTTAATGTGGAAACTTATTTAAGTTTCTTTTTTTTTATTAGTGACTAAACTTTCACCAAAGAAGTGGGGACTTTCTGGTAGCTCTAGTATTGCTCTGGCTGCTTTTCTGGGTGGAGTTTCCTATCTTCTTTCTCAGGAGATTGATCTGCGGCCAAACCTTGCTGTCATTTTGGGTCTAGCGTATATGGATTCTGTACTTCTTGGTGGTACCTGTTTAGCTCAAATATCATGTTACTGGCCTCCACATAAGCGTAATCATAGTTCACGAAGCGGGTCATCTTCTTGTTGGTAAGATATTGGTGATCATCAGGCAATTGGTATTTTTATAAATTTGTTTTTGGTCGTTTTGTGGCTAACAGTTTTAGCTTCTCTGTTTTGCAGCATATCTCATGGGCTGCCCAATCCGTGGTGTGATATTGGATCCGATTGTTGCAATGCAAATGGGGGTTCAAGGCCAGGTAGTATTCGGATGCATTGTATTATTATGCTATTCTATCTTGTAGTGCTGCGATTCTATGCACCTTTTAGCTACATATAGAACTGAGTGCCGAACTGGATTTTCATGTGTTTTCTGTAGGCTGGAACCCAATTCTGGGATCAAAAGATGGAGAGTGAGATTGCTGAGGGACGACTCAGCGGTAGCTCGTTTGATAGGTGACTGTTAGATAAGGAGCTGTTCTTTCCCTGTGAACTTTGTCTCGTTCACAACTCTGATGGTGGTTCAGTTTCTCTTAGGTATAGCATGGTACTTTTTGCTGGTATTGCAGCTGAAGCACTAGTTTATGGTGAGGCTGAGGGTGGGGAGAATGATGAAAATCTGTTCAGGAGCATCTCAGTCCTTCTGGAACCACCTTTATCTGTGGCTCAGGTCAGTTCTAGTGAAAATCATATATCTGATGTGACTAGTCTTATGCGCTTCCACTTTTCTTAGTGTACAGATTGTTGAACATTGCGAATTTGTTCGTTTGATTATGCAGATGTCGAATCAAGCCAGGTGGTCTGTTCTACAATCTTACAATCTGCTCAAGTGGCACAAGGCGCCACATAGGGCCGCTGTTGAAGCTCTCCAAGTGGGAAGTCCTCTTAGGATTGTGATTAGAAGGATTGAGGAAGCCATGTCTTCAAGCAAATGATTGAAGTGCCAGCATTTTCTGTAAGTCATTACTCATAAAGACAACCCATGAAACACTCATTTGCAATGCGGAAACAGAAGCAGATAAGCTTGAAATAAACCACCTGACTCCAACTAGAATGGCGAGAAAGGACTAGTATCTTTGGATCCATGTTCAAGTAAGTTAAGGTTTTAGCCACTGAGGGAGATGTTGAGCGCGAGATAATAATAGCTCTCTTGCCTTATATCTGTGTTTTAGGGTTTACAGGAGAGCCAAGCTTTTTATAGCTTAAAGAAAATGGTTGTAAATTAGGATCACATGAAAGCTGTATATAGTTCCATTCTTTTGAAGTAAAGCCTGGCTTTTATAAGTAGTGATCTCTGTTACACTTGTTATTATTTAATGCTGATGAGAAACAGATATTACATTGCCATAGATATAGAGCCTCTGGGAATATACTAATATGTCATTACAGAACACACTTAGAAATGGTTTCCAGCAGAGCAGACCTACCTTTCTACGAGAGGATACAACCAAAGGAAAGAAGAAAAAGTATTAAGATTCATCATGGTGTTGCTCCTGGGGCCAGATGGGCATGATCCCCTGCTGCTGCTGCTGCTGCAAGAAATAGTATGGTGGAGAACCAACCACTGTTGGTATAGTCCCTTTCGTCACCCCTAACCCTTCTTCTTTCAGCTCGTCCTTGGGGATTATGTCCACCAAGAAATCAAACACGTCAGTCCTGGATATGGCAGCGGCTATGTCGTTCTTCTGCAAGGTCCTCCTCTTGTTCTCCTCGGTGTGGATCCAAGCACGCAGCGTAAGCTCAAGTATGAACATCTCACACGCCTTGGCAAAAATCACAGGAGCCTCAGCTGAGATCATCCTCACATCTTCATCAGCTTTCATGATCTTCTTGATGCGGGCCAACGGAAGGGTGTGGTTCTTGAAATCAGTAGTCTGTTCGATCTCATGCATTTGGTTAGCCCAGAACATCTGAAGTTGCTGTTGTGTTTGTTGGTGGTGGTGGTGGTGGAAGTGTTGGGCTTGTTGGAATGCCATATGCGATGCTGCATTTGCTGGCCCACTCGGATAAAGAGGACGAGGAGGTACATAATCCATCACTCCCTGTTGCTCCTGACCTTCTTCTGACTGCTCCATTGCTAACTCTCCCTTCTCAGATCAAACTGCAACACGCACAAAATACAAAACATAGGTTGTGAGCATTATGTGGATATGAAGAATCTGAGAGATATCCACAAAGCATGCATCTGCCTTTCAGCTCATTGACAAAAACTTGCTGATCACCACCCACCAGCAATTATCACAAAAATGTAGATTGTCAGAAAAATAAGAGCATGCATGTCGGAATTCAGCTCAGATATGCTATTTTCACATCCGTAAAGAGAAGAAATAAACAAAAATCGGATTTTCCGTGACAAACCAAAGCAGAGCACGATTCACATCAGGAACCAAAGATGATAACTTTGTTTCTTTATTTTGATTTCGTCAAAGTTGAAGGACACCAAAGAAACAAAGCTATAAAAAAAAACAAGAGAGAAGGGTCAACAGAAACAGAAAATGGAAGAAAAACATACCAGAGTGACTGAGATCTCGCGAAAGCCTACGACAATGGAATGGACTCGCGAGTAGCTTTTATCAAGCGTTTCCGGTGGGTTCCGCCAGTTGACACGTGTCGAAAAAGCGGGAGTTCTGAGGTCACCGCCACGTGTATGCTTTTCATTGGGAATCTTGAATTATTCCAGAAATTTCTTTTGTTTTTTTTTTTACTCGGACCGTTTCGTTGAAAGTTTTGACCGAACACGTGAACAAGTCACGTGACATTGCACGCACGCCGCGCCAAGCCCAAATCCTTGAATGACTTCTCCGTTACAAACCCTTACTTTTGACTTTTCGGAGAAACCCAAAACCCTAATTAGAAGAAGCCCACTGGATCTTGTGGGCTGTAAACTGCCCGGGTCGGTCAAATTTGACCCGCCTTTTCTACCCTAATTGTCAACGAAAAACAGAGGGAACCATGGAAGGAAGTTGCAGAGAATCCATCTTCTTCTGCAGAGTCGTCGATACTTTTGGTCTCCATCACTCTCTGTGAAGCCCACGATTGCTCCACTTCCCAAAAGCTAAGGTACCTTCTTACTGCTATTGAATTTATCTCTAGTATCATCAACTTCCATACTCATACAATATCTCTTCTTTGTGTTGGATTTCTGTTGATCATAGGCTCAGTCCAAATTATACGTTTCTCACTTTGTTCTGTATTATTTCCTACTACAATTGCTGCTGCTAGAAACTGTGGACGTTGTGATGATCTCAAAAGAGGTCTTGTGCTTGTGTTACAGTTCTTGACAAAGTGAAAGGTTTCTTGGGGATCATGGCCGAAGCTAATAAACGGCTAGAGCAAGAAGCCAAGGTTTGTGTTTCTTTGTAATATTAGTTTTGTGAGTTTTTTTTTTTTTTTTCCTGATCCCAAGTCTCTAAAATGTGTATGGATTTAGGATAATTCAGAAGCTTTTGATATCGAGGCATTAACAGGAAACGAATCTCAAGTGATTGAAATGGTAAGAATTCCTTAACGTAACAGAGAAGCAATGTTGTGTACAATTGGACTCTTATATTCCTTGGTGCATTTGCAAACCGTTGTTTGTATTTATGCTAAGAAACTTACACACACCTAATTCTCAAATTTCAGGACTTGATGCTTGATGTGACTCATCTCCACACACCTGAAGCAGTCAATGCCGGCCATCAGCCTGCCATCTGTTTGGCCTCTCAAAGCAAAGACTACGAGAGCAGCGATGAGAGTGATAGTGATCGAGAGGAGAAGAGTTGTTTAGCTGAATCCAACAGGAAACAAACCAAGATTGTACAACTCTCGTAAAAGATGTATCTTCTCTATTTCAATTATACTTTGGATAATTTGGGCATAATGTTATTGTTGAAGATATGATGCATCTGTTTTTTTTTTTTTTGGTCAACTGATGCATCTGTTTAGACATTTAGGTAATATAGTAATATACTCAAAAGTGGAAACAGCATTGATCATGCATATATCTGTGACATACTTCTCCGACGAAATTAAAATCATCAAAGAAAGTTTGGTTGTCGACGAAGTTGAACCACTCGTTGTACTCCTCACTGTTAGGACTAGGCGTCGGTGAGGTTGATTCAACCAGCTGCCGCCACAAGTCAGATTCTCCGTTTGTTTCTTCAAATCCACATGGTATATCCGGTTGGGGATGATCGAATGATTGCAGTTTGTTTACTTCTTGAGTCGCTTCGCATGTGGTTGAAATGTGAGTCTGGTGGTGATGAAGAAGAGAGTCTAGCGGAAATAACATTTCGTTCGTTTGAAGAAACTCGGAGGTTATATCATCAAAGTCATCATGGTCGAGAAGGAGTTGGATCTCATGGAGTCCATCAACCTCATGAAGCTCTGGCTTTGTGTGCATACACTCGTCTTGGGGATGTGACGAAGTAGCTGAGTCCTGGCTCTCATTAACCCCTGAATTCGCTTCTTCTTGAACCCCGTCACAGTTCTTGTCATGATCTGCTTTCCTGCTTTGGTCATGAGTGCTAGAGATGGATGAAGAAGAAGAAGAAGAAGATGGAGTAAGTCGTTTCTTGAGATGAGTGTTCCACACATTCTTGATCTCATTGTCGGTTCTTCCGGGCAAGAAGGATGCGATCTTTGACCACCTTATTAAATACACTAGTTAATCTCTATGTACTATTGCCTTATTACAAAGAACTTAGATGAGTAGGTAAGGTATAGATGAGTACAAACTTGTTTCCAAGGGTTTGATGGTAGTGAATGATAGCATCTTCTTCCTCTTTGCTAAAGTTGCCTCGCTTCACGTCCGGTCTCAGATAGTTTATCCATCTAAGTCGGCAACTCTTCCCACATCTCATCAATCCTATATATCATTCATAAATGATTTCTCTTAGTTATTGAAAACTATATAGTAATACAGAAACATGCATGAATAAATACTGACCTGCAAGCTTCGGAAGAGATCTCCAATTTCGATGGCCATGTTTCTGAATAAAAGTGATGAGAGTGAGATCTTCTTGGGGACTCCATGGCCCTCTCTTCACTTTGCTCTTGTCACAGCATGGTGCTCTTCCTTTCCCCATTCTTAATACACTTTCCTCTTGCTACCTTGACTATATCTTTCTACCAATTGTTGTGTTTCTGATTATTATCAGGATCTCCTATATATATATATATATCATAGATATAACCCCTTACATATGATGTTATATGATTAATAATTAGAGATTAGATTTTCCACTCCATTCAATAAAAATCTTATTATTTTCTTACTAATAATTCGAGGCACTTCACTCGTAGAAAGACCCAAAAGCATGGAATGTACGGATGTGAATGGCAATATAAGTGATTATTGTAATTTCCCCTTAATTTATTTAGATATATTAGTGTTTATAGTGTCCGCCAAGTATTCTTTTGATAAAAAAAAAAAAAAACTATATGCAAAATTAAGGGAAGAGTTAAGAAAATTATATATATATATATATCTTATTATATACATGTGTAAAAAAACTTATTTCTACAGTAAAAATAAAAACAAAAAAACGAGGAGAAATAAATAATAATCAAATAGATAATCTTTACATTTCATTTTTACATATTACTTCCTTAATTAAAAAGGAAAACCAACAAAAAAAAAATAATCAAATAGATAATCTTTACTTTTCATTTTTTATATATGTAATTTTAAACACTGTTAAAAAAGTAAGAATAATTTTAAACATGATTTTAAATTTTTTTATATGTTCTAAAATTAATTTCAAATAAATTTTTAAGTTTTATTCATTTAAATCTATAATGAATTGGTTAAATTTTTAGATAATATATATTTTAAGAGTACTGTGTATATTTAATTAATTAATTACCTAAATTATTTCCTTAATCAAAAAAAAGGAAACCCAACAACAAAGAGAGGAGAAAATAAATTAGATAATTTTTACTTTCTATTTTTTTCTAATATATGTTCAATCTTATTATTTCCATAAATTTTTAAAAAATTTTAAATTTAGATTTTTAAATTTCCATATAATTTAGAATCTATTAAAAATCACACATTTCTAATTTTTTTCAACGAAAAAATAGATTAAGTATAATTTAACCTATTTCATTATCCTAATTAGTTAAGTGTCAAATAAATCATAGAGTAAAATGATTGTATAAACCCATGAGTATATATTAATTTAATGGCTTGAATTAACACATAAATCTATTTAATTTTATGGATCAAATAAATAAATAGATCTAATAAATTTATTATCATAAAATAATATAACTAATTGCATAAAATTTAATAAATTATAGAATCACAATTTTTATATAAAATTTAGTATTTAGTGAGAAATATGTGTCATGCATGCAAGAAAACCGAACATCAAATCAGTTATAAGTGCAAAAAAACCTGAATAAATAGAGTTCAATATACGAAAATTTAATACGATATATTATGGAAACACTAAAGAAGTAAGAATTCGAACATGATGATTATCAAATTAGTTACATATAATTGGTATAATATAACAAATTGGTTAGAAAGTTGGATAATATTCTAGATTACGAATGAAAAAAAAACAATGCATCTATTGGACATAAAAATTGAAGAAAATGTTTTATCGTATCAAAGTGTGAAAATGATATTTTTAAAGGGAGGAAGTCGGATTTTTTTCTTCTCCCAAATGTAAAAAATCAAAACAAAGAGACGGAGATCCACTAAGATAGAGTTACTTCTGTCTGAGCCAATTCTTATATACAAATCTGAATCTGGAGGAGGGAGGAAGGCAGTGAGGCTTCTACTGAATGTTGAATATGGATGGAAATCCGTAGGCGAAAAATAAAAGAAGTCGTAAAAACAAAATATCTTCATAAATGTAGCACGAGATAGGAATACAAAAATCGAGATCTGGTGACGAAAAGGGTAAGCTATAAGGTATTATTGGAAAACGCCATGAGACAAGAAATAACGCAGAACTTCAGCGAGTATAAGTGCAAGAGGGAAAAGATATTCAGTTGGCAACTAAGATAAGATCTAAACTAGAGGAGAAATATGGATATGGAGATGGGAGGAAGACGGCGAGACTTCTGTTTGAAATTGAAGATGAGGGTGGATGAAAATCCGAATACGGAAAAGAAAGGAAACAACAAAAAATAAATATCTTTTGAAGAAATAGAGCTCGAAATAGGAACAAAAAAATCGAGAGATGGTGATGGAAGGGATGAGTTAGAAGATGTTGTTGGAAAGCATTAGGAGACAAGTGGATGTTCTCGAGAGAAAAGACATGTTCAGTTGGAAATCGATTTAATATCTTAACCAGAGAAAAGTGGATGGACACTAGAAATCTTGGCGGAAGAATGTTTGACCTATATATAAGTGAGAACATAATCATCGGTCACTGGATCCGTTTTCTATATCTCTCATGGTGATCGAAAAACAAACGTCAATATAAAATCAAAATCAATTGGATTTCATCTAAATTTTAATATGCTAATAATAAAATTGTAATATAAAAATTTAAATTAATTTAATGATATAGAAAAACAAACTTATGTATATAACTTTTTTTAACAAAATTTATTTTTGAAAATAAACTTATATATATAACTCTTTCTCTAATGAAATATATTTTCTACTTCTTTTCATAAAATAATTTCAATATATATTATTGACAACAAAAATTTAATTTAATGTTTCTGTTTAAATATAATTTATTTTAAAATTTAGAAATTCATCTATCAGACGGATCCTAACCTAGTATATATATATATATATATTAGTTTAAACAACGCAGAATTATTTAAATAGTTTTATATCTTGACTTTCTGGATTATTCAATTTAAAAATATTATATACAATAAGATTTTCGACTTAGAAATTAGATTTAAGCCAGTATAAATCTAGTATAGTAAATTTGAGAGTGGATGCTTGTGTGTATAATAAGCATGTACCACAAGGCCACAAGGGCCATGCCACAAACAAAAGTAATACCAATTGGACTATAAATAGAATAAATCTTTAATTCTAATTAATTTTACATCCTTTTTTTTTTGTCAAAACACATCCGTTTGTTTATTATTTATCAATCATGACACTTTTATTTTTTGACATAATTCAGACACATATATAACATAGTTACAATCAGGCATCAGCTGTGAGATAGGATTAAAACTAACACTATACATGTGAGATTTGACCTCTAATCAGTGAGACTCTGAGATTTACATGAAATATAAGATTACCTATCTGACAAAATTCCAATAAAAGATTCTAAACACTAATCTGCTGTTTAAAGTAGATACCACGCACTTCCTGAAAATTTCAGAATATTTTCCTAAGGTATCTAGGATCGATGAGCATAACGATTGCTTCTAGAACTCAAAGTCTGACACGAACTGTACACCCATGATAATTAGATTATAATTATTTAGAATAGAAGTGTTTTTTTTTTTTGTTAAAGTATTTCGAATATAAGTTATGATGGTTAATTCATATATATATCGGTGCTTTCCATAAATTAATATATATGACATGGCATGGTTAGCCTTCAAACCCACGCCACTAGGCTCTGATGTAAGATTGCTCAAGAATTCATTGATATATCATTTTTCATCATCCGTATATATTATCTACTTTATTCAAACACGTAATATGCAATTTTATATAGGTTAGTGTATGATGTGCTAAAACAGGAACACCATCCTCTATTTCAGTTAGGCAAGAGTCTTATGTTCTTAACTCATTTTTTTCTTTTTAGTGAGGTTAAATGGGTTATTATGATGAGGTCATCTCCATAGCAACTAAAGTACTAATAAAATGTGTGAAAATACGAGCAATCCATGCCTCCCATTCCCACCTTCCAATCAAAATCAGCATACGTACTCCTTTTGTACTTACGTATATACGGATACATAAATATAATATACATATATATGAAATCAGAATTAAAAAAATAAAAATAATAATAATAATATACATATATATATGAAATCAGTATTAAATAAAAGAAGATTGGACATTAAGGTAAAGTTGAAAAACGTGACGTAACATGTGGGTCCAAGATAAGTAAAAAACATAAACATGAAACTTATAATGATTGGGAATCACATCTTGCATCGCATACGTCTAGATATGTATAATTACATAAATAGTTTTATTAACGGTAAACTTAAATGGCTTAGTTTATTAGAAAACGAAAATTATATGGCTTATTCATATTAAAAGTAAACATATGAAACGAAACTATAAGAGCTTGTGTGTAGATTGTATGTTTAGCACTTCTTCCTCGCGACGTCGTGCTACTTGTGCAACTCTACACGTGCCTGCCTACAACTCTACACGTGTTGGACAAAAATAAATTGGTCTGTTAGATATCCACCATCAATTTTGTTCTTTTGTTGTTGGTAAACTGTGTATTATATTACCAATAGAAAAAAAATTGTTTAGATACAAGAACTTTAGGAACAGAATGTTTCAATGGTAAAAAAAAATAAAAAGCCAAACTGAAACTAAGAGGACAACTTAATGAGGAGCTGGAATGAAAGCTAGGATCGAGCAAACCATTGTGAGAGGAGCCGACTATGAAATCAAGCTAGGATCGAGCTAGAATCCACCATCAACTTTTACTTTCTGATAATTGATAATGAAATTACATGGGACTATGAAATTCATCAGATTTCTCCAACTTTAGATTATTTGAATGCCGTTCGGAATCCTCTAATCTATGCATTGTAGTTTTTAAGAAAATCTGTTCTTTTTGTGTTGTTCATATATTTTCTTAACGATTTTATTTTATTCCTTTTTGTAACTAGCCTATAATGTTAAACAATCTGATTTATAGCATTTTAGAATATACATATATAACCGTTACAACAAAAAAGAATGGTAACTTAGCATGAGAAGAAAAAGGTATAGAGTTATCATTATCACAATCAACAGCAAATCAAAGAATAAGATTGTGCTTTCCGAAGGAAAGAATTTGGAAGACCCGGAACCAAATAGTGAATGGATCGGAGTATCAGCTTAAGGGCTACGATAAAGTGATAAACCCGAGATAGAAAACATAAACTAGTGTAGAGAGAAAACAGAAAAGTAAATGGTTTTGTATTATCAACATGATCGTACTTCTCCGATTATAATAGTAGGAGGTTTTGATTTGGTTGCTTACATAGCTGTCGTTTGTAACAATAGCTTTTAATTTATATGGTGATCTTGATGTTGGATATATAGTAGTGTGAAAGAATTTGTCCAAGTGAGAAGGTCCAAGGAATACGGGGTCTTTTTCCGGAGAAAATATTAATCTCGTCAGCAGAAATGCAAAGAAGACAAGAACCAGAGACATAGAAGCTACAATTTTGCAACCCATGAGGTAAATGTGTCTTTTAATTGGAATATGCTAAATATTTATTTAAACTAAACCGAGGTGAACCAAATGTCATAACTCATAACTCATAACCAATGGAAAGATAAATGACAAAGAAATGAAGAAAAAAGAGATAAGTAGAAAAAGGAGAATAGGTGAGTTACACACTAAACATTGCGAGGTTATCTATTCCCCCCCCCCAACCCAAGTTTGGGAAGCAGCTTATTGACATTGTCGGTGGAACATATTAGCGCGGTTTCTTGAAAACTGAAATACTAAATTCTTTGTATTGATCGTAACCAGACAAATAAAAGCACTGAAATCTCGATTTCGTCACATATATAATCCCATAATCAAAAACCTTAAATAGAATAAGCATTTACATTATTCTGTTTCTGTAACCTTCAAATATATAGAAAAGGTATTTACATAACTCTGTTTCTGAACAGCCAAAACCTCAGATCTACTACGCCTAAAGCTAAGTAAGTAGCAATATATAAGACACTCCTCAAATGAGATCGTGCAGGTCACGTGACTCAGCAACTCCGAGACGGAGAGACTCCATAATGTGCTCGAACACAAGCACGTGGCAAGGGATTCGAAGCACTCCTTGCTGCTCGTAACCGTACTCTTGAGCCGACCGCTTCAGCAACGCTACGAAAACCGGATGGTTAAGAAGCTCTGCGTTTACAACGAACCGTTCCATCTCTTGGCCGACGTAGACAGGCACGTGTCCCTCTGGAACCCAAGATTTGGGCTTCTCCTTCTTGGAGCGGCGACGCTGGGATTCAGACCGAAGCAGGCTATATTGTGTTGAGTTTGCGACTCGTGATAGACGACGGATTAGCTGTTTCATCGTTCCAAAGATCCTAAAGAGCAGAGCAGAGCAGTGTGAATGTGTGATAAGCGAGACAAGAGAGTGAGGAGGTCTTATATAGAGAGGCGAGGGTAAAACTGGAAAGGATTAGTACTTGCGAGGTACATTTATTTTATTTATTTATGTGAATACAAAAAGTAGACGTAGTCCTGTCATAATATATTAACTTCTCGCGGTTTCGTGGAGAAGAGTTTGTAGCTCTCTGTATTTGCCGTGGGTAGTAGGAGAAGTAGTGAAAGAGATGTTGTGTGGAATTGTCTGGTATGATTCTTGAATTTAAATAGCTAAATCCAAAAGTATTGTTTGAATGTTATATCAAATATTGTTCTCCATATATATATATATATAAAGATTCTTTTTCATTTTTTTGACCAAAATATGTATACTGATTAATATATGTGGAACAAGTAATAGTTTAACGATTTTTGCATTAATAAACGCAAGCGAGTCAAACAAATAAGACGGTGCGGTATTAAATACTGATGACATCTTATTTGAATCATATCACAGAACGAGATATATTTAGGTCAAACAAATAAATAAAGAAACTGTAGATCCTTAGATCCATGCACGCTATAACGCTATGATAAGCTGAAATGTTTTAATGTCATCCAGAATTCGGAAAATTGGTTCCCTAACCTCTAACTAAAATTTCCATTTAGCATGTTGATGTTAGGCAAACTTTATATTTCTTCCACAATATTTCAATAGATAATTTAAAACAGCGTTTATGAAAACTTTAAGATGTTTTTACATGGAATTTTTGTCAAACTAATTAGAAGATGAAGGCATAATTAAATCTTCCTAGATCTTAAATATTTCGGTTGCGATGGGATTCCCGAAATAAAAATGTTCTGTTTTATTTATTCGCCATGATTAATTGTTCATTTGTTTTTTGGAACTTTGAGTGTATTTTTTCTACGGAACAAAAAGAGGCGTAAATTGCGGGGGGTCCCCTGACGTAATAAGAGATATAGGGACAATACAAAATGTACAATTCCGTGACTCCGAATGTCTATTGTCAATTTGTCACAATCTCTTTTTTCTTTTTCTTTTTCAAATTTGAAAACAATACATGATTGTTAGGAGAAAGATGATGAGATGATTAGGAAGTTTAGAAGTATATAATAGAAGGAATATCTCTTTTATAAGAAAGAATATTCTCCAACGTCAAAACTTAAGGTTGACCTCAAAATTCGGCATTGCTCGCTCTAATTCATCTCATCCACATATATACACTTGTGCATGCTACACTTCACTTTAAAATTAAATTACTCTATTGATCTTTTAAACCATGATGACTACTAATAAGGAAATAAAGAAATATGCATGCGGCTTATAGTTCGAGACTTGGAGTGATGAATACGTGATTATATATATTTGGTGAGGAGAATGATTGAAAAGAAAAGGAGTTAGTCAGTCACGTGAAAGGAAGAAGATAGGAGAAATAAAAGCCGTACGTTGGTCCATTCGTACAGAATGACCCACCCATGCACCGTCCCCAACTATCGTTCTTCTATTACGTACGTGTCATGCCAATGCCAACACGACTTTTCTTCTATAATTAATACACATACATCTGTTCTTTTCCTTATTCCCAAATATATCTCAGTTGATGGCTTTGAAATTATTTTCGTTATTTGGGCATGGAGAAGTATATTTATTATTTTTCCACACAACGTTTCAAAGCCAACTTTAGTTTACTAGCTAATACGATAAAAGTTGCATGTACATACTCAACTTCTACTACTTGTGAGTAAATGAAGCACTGCTGGACTAGTGAGTATATATACAAAACGCTTCAATATCAATTGCTTTTCCGAGATACTCAAATACTTGAAGCAAAAAGAAAAATAGAAAAACATATATTGGAATTAAATGAGAGTATGAGAAGTGAGTAGATGCCTAGATGGAGATACCAATGAGATAAATGCGAAAACATGGGCTGTCCCAACTGTCCAGCCGTACGCTCCATGCTACGGACACTTTGCTTTCGACTTCGACTTGTCTTTCTTATCAAAACAAAACAACTTCCGACTTTTATACTAATTATCAAGAAAAATATATGTTATGTTTATCATATATATATATCAATCCCGAAAGTTCTCACAATTAAATTTCATTTGAATTTCCGATATTATTCATATATTTTCTGTGCACATCATCTATCTTCCTATTATTATTTGAACAGCCTTATAAACACTTTAACCAAAATTCATGTGGTATATTACGAAAACTGCCATTAGAAAATAAAAGGTTTGCTAGCAAATATTTAATCAGTCATTAAAAGTAAATTAGTCTAAATTATTTTAACATAAATTAGTTTTAAATCTTATTAATGATCATAATAATTATATATTTAGTTAGTCAATTCCCTAATAAATAGCACAAAATCAATATATAGATATTTTAAATTCTAATTCTTAATATATTAAATTTAAATCTGTTTATTTATATTTAGTATCTCCTAAATAAACATGAATTTTTTAATTAGAGTATTTAAATAATATAGTATTAAATATTTCTAAATAAGGTCATTAAAAATATAATAATAATCACAAAATTAATATAACTAAATAAAAAATTAGTAAATAATATTGTAAATTATTACTTTTCACATAAAATTAAACTCAATTTTTCACTTATTAATTATGGATGAAAATTAAAATTAAATTAATTACTATCTAATTTAAATAATCCGGATCTTCAAATATTTTTATTTTTATAATAGGTGAGAACGGGTCATGATGGGTCATAACAGATAAAGACGGATCATGACGGATCTCATATCGAATTTCTAATCAATGATAATAATTTATATATTTGAGTAAATCAAACAGTTATAGAATTTTGAATAATATAAAAATATATGCATAACACCAATTAATTTGCAATGAAATTATATTACAATCTAACTTATTATTTAAAATTTTCAAATATATAAGATCGCATGTAATTATATATTAGTAATTTTAATTAACACAACATAAACCATATATAATAATAATAAATAAGATATTAAAAACATAAAATTCATAATAATTCATAATATAAAATAATAAAATTTGAAGTCGATATATATATATATTAATAATACTAAATAACATTAATTATATGCTTACCAAAAAAATTATATTATAAAAAGAATCTATAAATTTATAAAATACATATTTTTCCATCCTGTACAGGGCGGGTTACTCATAATCGTGATAACATTCTTGAATCAACGACTCAACATGCATCACTTCAGAGCTCTAAAGTCTTTATATTCAAGAATATGTAATACCACAATCCTCCTATCAAATATATCATATTAAGACTCGGACGATTCAAACATTCTCTTAACTACAATTGTCAAATGCACTAACACATACTCGAATCTAATTTACAACACTTATAATAATATATGATTATATAAACTAACAAATTATAAAGTAGACATTTCTCCGCGCTGCACAGCGTGGGTTACTATCTAGTTATAATATTTAAAAGCAAAATATAGTAGTACTATAGTACACAAATAATCTAACTAGGTTTGACAAAACGTGTCTAAGGAGACTTATTGGTTTTAAGATTTTCAAAGAGTTAAATGTTTCAAAGATTTGACTATTCAATCCTGAATTTGCAAAAGTCTATTAAAGTGATGTGTTATCGGTTTTGATAGTTTTAAAATTTTGTTTACAATTTGCATAAGTCTAAAAATGTGCTTAAGATTATAAGGGCCTAGAGCAAATTTAATACTATATGGGAACTTATAAGATGATTTTAAAATCATTAATGGGTTTTGATAAATAAGTTTCCGAAAAAAAATAAATAAATATAGTTTTGTACGCCAGTGACATTTGTGGGTCAATAGTACGTAGATACTTAATTTAACCAAGAGATTAAACCAAACTTGTATGAAGCAGGGGCCCTAAGTCTTATATACATTTTGTTCATGAAGCACCAAAGTGTTAATCAGGGTCTGGTTCCAGCGAATGAGTCCTTGCAATCAGCGGTCTTTCCTACATTGTCACACACCTAATGGAAATCATTTAGACAATCTTATACCAAAACTTTTTCTAGTTACAATTAACTGACACTAGACATTTTTAGCTAAACACTAGCAATCTCTAGCACTTAACGGTCTCTAACTCAGACCGAAAACCTTGTGTGTATATGTGTTTTCCTTCAAAATTTCTTTCTAACTGATCTATAAACATAATATTGAAAACACATGTTCCACCACGAAGACGCGCGTTCCACCGAACAAACTCGTGCTAATGGAGACCGAAACTAAAAGTTTATTTTGACTTATCCTTCTTAACCGAGATCAACTCTATGCACTAACAGTTCATGTAAATGACCAGAACAAACACGTACATTCTTAATAAATTCTTGGACCTTAGGAATCGATTGAGAAAATAACGATTTCAACCGTAAAATTTCAATGCTAGAGACTAATTTCATCGATTTCAGTTTGGAAATTTGTGAGAGAACGAGACAGCAAAAAATTGAGATCACCAGTTGCTTCGGATACAAGAAATGTGATCATCAAGTAAACAGAAAACAAGACGAAAATTTACACTTTCGACATAGTTTTCTAACCTGATTCATATAAACTGATAGTATTGTAGTCTCCTATACGAGATTGTAGTTCAAAGAAACAAACATAAAAAATGCCACAATACTACACAGTGATTATGAACATGCAAAATGGGTCCATACGTCAGCCAAATTAGACCACACACCTTGAGCAAAAGATACATTTAAATATAAAATTTGCCGTTTCCCTAGTTTTTGTAGCAAAATAAAATCCAAAATAAGATAAACCAAAAAACCAGAGAGTCATAAGAGTTGAAAAACGAAAAGAGACATTATATCTCTAAATAGATATTTCTCTAATTTGCTTCAGCGATCGCAGAGATAGCCTCACGCAAAAGATCTGTCTTTTGAAACACACATTCAAATTTCTTAACCTCCAACAACTTCAACTTCTCTTCAAGCCTCTTCTTTGTCATCATTGAAACCTTGTTCCATCTCTGTTTCACAACATCTTCATTCATCCCATATCTCGTAATTGATCCTACAAGAAACGAGTTCAAAAACCAATCTCTTTCAGATTGTTCATCATTAGGTTTGAAAGGCTCCTCCACCTTAATGGATTCCCAAATCACTTTAGACAATTTAAAACACTTCTTCTCGTGAGCATTTGCAAAAGAATTCTCATCTATAGCCTTATTTCTTTTACACTCGTGAACTGTTTTCGCTGAAACTCAAAAGGAAATCTTCTGATGATGAATTTCAAATGAGGGTGTAGCAAATGGATTAAGGACACGTGGGTAAATATCATCGAAAACTTTGAGAAGCAAATATAGGTGATATGATTTATACTCATGTCATGCAGATAAATGTATTTTTGTTTTCGTTGGGAAAATAGTAACCTGGTCAAACATATTAATTTTGTACGTATTTGACATACTTGTCCCAATTGTAATTCTATCGTTTATGGTCTTATAATAATATAATATACGCGATTGGATTGCATCATATTCATACATACGTATATATTTGTGGATAACTTTAACAAAGTGGAAAGAAACACGTATGTATAAAGGGTTGAAAAGAAGGCAGCTGCTGTTGTCATGGGACATGGAATTATATGTCCCCTTCGGCTGACCAATCGTGGTCAATGGTTCAATTAACTTTGTTTGGATAAATTCGAACCCGGTTCGGAGAAATGAGCAGTTCCAAATAGAATATCTAATTCATTAGTTGGTAATGACTAATGATTAAACGATTAATGAATGACGAGGGCCGCGTGGTTTAAGCTTTTCGACACCGTATTTTTTGTTTAATTGAATAACTAAATGGATAAAAAAGATTACCCACATGGCCATATGGCGAAATTATTTTTAAAAAATTAGGTTGTTGAACAATATAATATACCTTTATTTATACGCGCATAAACAATAGTTGATTTGCTCTGGATCCCTCTTATCACAAAATTTGATCGCCGACGATGCCGAGTTTAAGACGGTCCTTGTATCTAACCTTCGCACTTTGGTTTGTGTCCTTGTCTGGTTTATTTCATGTGGTTCGACCACAGAATCAAACCGGAGCCACTACTGATCCTGACGAAGGTCCTCCAAAACCATTTTTAGCAATTTCTTGCTTAGTTTTCAAATCATCTAGATTTGTATTTTTTAGTTGTTCTAAAGACGATGATGATGCGATTTATATACCGTTTTTTTTTTGGATATTTATATATACTTTTTTTTAGTGGTTGGAATTAGAAGAATAAATGTAATTAATACTAACTCTTGTCATTAATTTGAAACGAATAAAAACTTGAAAACGAATCAGCTCGGGCGTTGAACAACATCTTTCGGACGTGGAAGATAACGGCGACGGAAGCATGGAACATAAGCGGCGAACTTTGCAGCGGAGCCGCCATAGACGACGCCGTCAGCATAGACAACTTAGCTTACAATCCTCTCATCAAATGCGACTGCTCTTTTGTCGATTCCACTATCTGTCGCATCATTGCTCTGTACGTTTACATTTCTCTTTCACTGTCTTCCACCTGTTCGACATATTGCCAATGAAATTCTTGTGTCACAGGAGGGCTCGTAGTATGGATGTTGCCGGACCAATTCCTGATGACCTCTGGACTCTTGTTTACATCTCAAATCTGTACGTTTTTGTCACAGAGTTTCACTACTTAACAAGCATTTGCATTGGAACTCACTCATTTTTCACATTTCTGCAGGAATCTAAATCAGAATTTCTTGAGTGGTCCTTTGTCTCCTGGCATTGGAAATTTGACTAAAATGCAGTGGATGTAAGGCTTCTACAATATGCATATGTGACTTGTGAGCAATTTCTTTTTTTTTTCTTATTGTCCATTCTATGTTCTTTAACTCAGGACCTTTGGGGCCAATGGATTGTCTGGACCAGTTCCTAAAGAAATTGGACTGCTTACTGATTTGAGATCATTGTAAGCACTTCTCATCAAGGATATGATCACATTGTCAACTGGCTCATTAGATAGACTCTAAACGGTTTTATTTTTTGTTTTCTTTTCATTTCAGAGCGATTGATATGAATAATTTCTCCGGTTCCTTACCACCTGAGATTGGCAATTGTACGAGGCTAGTGAAAATGTAAGTGTATGCAATGCTTTGTTCATCTTACGTCATGTAAATAGACAGATATCTTAACGCTCATGCATTCCTATGTCACAATCTCTTTTCTCATAAAATGTCTTGCAAGTAGACTAAATTTCTATACACTCAAGTGCTTCAGAGATGTAGTGCGTATAATGGTACTCGTATTTATGACAGTTACATTGGAAGTTCAGGACTTAGTGGTGAAATTCCTTCATCATTTGCTAATTTTGTCGACTTGGAAGAAGCGTAAGATTTATATCTTGTTATAATCTCATGGGTTGTTGTTATTGTATCTGGCTACTCCTAATTGTTTATAATTTTTGTATTGACTTCTTTTCCATGTCGTTTTTCAGTTGGATTAATGATATCCAACTTACAGGTCGGATACCAGACTTTATAGGAAATTGGACCAAACTTTCTACCTTGTAAGAAATTTCATATTGCAGCTCTTCAGTTCTTCAATCTTATTTCTTTGTTAGAGACTATCGCCTATCAGCGGATAGAATAATTGTTAGTAATCAACATTTGATGGTAGACCACTCTATATATTAAGACATGCTTTACTGCAGGAGAATTCTGGGGACTAGTTTGACTGGTCCAATTCCATCTACATTTGCGAACTTAATTTCATTGACAGAATTGTAAGTGCTGGATATATGTTCTTTCCTCCTTCACGTTTCCGCTTGCTCTTTGTCTCGATACGATACTGACTTGAATCCAAAATGCAGGAGACTAGGTGAAATATCCAGTAGCAATTCTTCTCTTCAATTCATCCGAGACATGAAATCTCTAAGTGTCCTGTAAGGAGTTCTGTTCAGCTTTTGCCTAATCTTGATGAACTTCTGAACTCCTTTAACTGTTCCCTTTCCTCTGTTGCAGAGTATTAAGGAACAATAATCTTACAGGCACAATACCTTCCAATATTGGAGATTACTTGCAGCTGCGACAACTGTAAGTATGAGACACGATGACACAAAAATTTGTTCCAGATCTTAAGATGCTCCAATAGTTGTCCAATGCCTTCTTTGTTCCTAAACTGAGATGATATTCTTGCTAATATAAAGGGTGCAGACCTATAATAATTACAAGCAATATACATTATTTGTTCTCCAGTGATTTGAGTTTCAACAACCTAACTGGGCAAATTCCAGCTTCCCTTTTCAACTCAAGCCAACTTACTCACTTGTAAGAATATATTTATTGTTTCCCATCACATGCTCCTATGCAGAATTTGCAGACTAATACGTGAGTACATAATATCGTTACCTTCATTTAGGTTTCTTGGAAATAACAAGTTGACTGGTTCCTTACCAACTCAAAAGAGTCCCTCTCTTAGCAATCTGTGAGTAACAAATATTAGTAGAGGAATGTTGCTCCCTGTGGGTACCACCTATTGAAAATTTCTTAACATAATTCAAACCGCTTTATGTGCAGAGATGTGTCGTACAATGATTTATCAGGGAATCTTCCTTCTTGGGTTCGCCTACCAAACTTGCAACTGTAAGTTGAAGAACTATATGGTTCAATTTCGTGGCATATAATACATTATTTTGCTGAAAACAAAGCTTTTTTGTGTTATTCTGCAGTAACTTGATTGCCAACCACTTTAAGTTGGGAGGTTCTAACAGAAGGTGAATTCGTGAATCTTGTGCTCTTCTTGGTGCCTTAAGTTCTACGCTATTTTTATTTCACGAGCATACAACTGTTAATCTACATGTTATATTCCTTCCTCATTTTAGTACGTCGTTTTCTTTCTAAAAGGCTTTTCCCTGGACTGGACTGCCTCCAGAAGGAATTCCCCTGCAATCGAGGAAAAGGAGTATGTAAGTTGCATTTAAGTGTTCTTTTACAACTTATTTCAGTGTTAGCAATGACAATGTAAGGATGCATATATTAGAAAACACGATGGTTAAGATGTTTCTCTTTTGCTGGGTGTCCAGATTTTAACTTTTCGGTCAACTGTGGAGGCCGGGATATCAGATCTAGTAGTGGAGCTTTGTATGAAAAAGACGAGGGGGCACTTGGACCAGCTTCGTATTTCGTAAGTAAAACGCAGAGATGGGCAGTCAGCAATGTAGGACTATTTACTGGGAGTAACAGTAATCTATACATAGATGTTTCAGCTAGAGGAACGCAATTTGCAAACACTTCAGACTCAGAGCTTTTTCAATCAGCGAGACTCTCTGCATCTTCGTTAAGGTATTATGGACTGGGGCTAGAAAATGGAGGCTATAGTGTAACAATTCAATTTGCTGAGATACAAATGCAAGGTTCTGATACCTGGAAAAGTCTTGGAAGGCGAATTTTCGACATATATGTCCAGGTCTCTACTGTTACATTGAGCATCTGCGCATATTCTTCCATCACTAACTTCTTATGTGATAATATGATATCATTTATCATACTGTTCTCCCAAGTAAAGATAATATGAAGTATGTCTATAGTAACTTTTTTGAACCAGAGAGAGATCAATGATAAGCCTTGGCATACAAGAGATTCTTTTCTATTAGAATATCTGGTGCAGTATAGATTTCGTTCAAATGGGGATGATAACCTAAGATGCAGCATTATAGGGATCAACCCTTCAAGAACTTTTCTTCTCTGAGAAATAGTTTCTGACCTCTGAGTTCCTTTTTGTTTTCAGGGGAAACTTGTTGAAAGGGATTTTGACATGCACAGAATAGCTAATGGTTCTAGTGTCCGAGTAATTCAAAGAGTATATAAAGCAAATGTATCTGAAAATTACCTTGAAATCCATCTTTTCTGGGCTGGAAAAGGGACATGTTGTATTCCTGCTCAAGGCACTTATGGGCCGTTAGTCTCAGCTATCAGTGCAACTCCAGGTATACACCAGAGACTTTCATGATCTTTCATACAGTCCAATCTCTCTCACTACCAGCTTTTCTTCTCTGCAGATTTCATACCCACCGTAGATAATAAGTTGCCCCCGAAGTCAAAGAAAAAAATTGGTATTATTGTAGGGGCCATTGTAGGAGCAGGAATCATAAGTATCTTGGTGCTTGTTATCATCATATGCATCCGTAAGAAAAGAAGAAGAGCAGCTGATGAAGAAGGTAAATAGATAGTCTTAGGCTGAGGCAGTATTATTAAAGTCTAATCATGAACAACCGTAACCCTCAAACTGGTTCTTTTCAACTGAAAAATCTTATGCAGTACTACTTAGTCTGGACATAAGGCCCTACACCTTTAGTTACTCAGAACTTAGAACTGCAACTCAAGATTTTGATCCTTCCAACAAGCTTGGGGAGGGAGGATTTGGACCTGTTTTCAAGGTAAGATCCTACACAGAATGTAATGAAACAACGATATAGGGAGCACAGTAAAATAGAAGATTATGATATTTCTTCATTAGCTATATTCTAAAAATATTCAGTGCTGCAGGGAAAACTGAACGATGGAAGAGAGATAGCCGTGAAGCAACTGTCAGTTGCATCAAGGCAAGGAAAGGGTCAATTTGTGGCAGAGATTGCCACAATATCAGCTGTCCAGCATCGCAACCTTGTAAAACTGTATGGATGCTGCATTGAGGGAAATCAGCGCATGCTTGTATATGAATACCTCTCAAACAACAGTCTTGATCATGCTCTATTCGGTAGGCTCATGAGATCTTAAATGTGTCATCCTTGTAAAAACCAACTGCTGTTAGCTTACATGTTTGCATGATTATGGCAGAGGAAAAGAGTTTGCATCTTGACTGGTCAGAGCGTTTCGAGATATGCTTGGGAGTAGCAAAAGGTTTGGCATATATGCATGAGGAGTCAAATCCCCGGATAGTGCATAGGGATGTGAAGGCAAGCAATATTCTACTGGACTCGGATCTGGTGCCAAAACTCTCTGATTTTGGGTTAGCCAAACTATATGATGATAAGAAGACGCACATAAGTACCCGAGTTGCAGGGACAATGTAAGTATCCTGAAAACCTTGACATAAGATTTGGTTTGTTTGTCAAAAGACTCAAAACTTGATAGTTGTTGAATGTTACATTGCAGTGGATATCTGTCACCAGAGTACGTGATGCTTGGACACCTTACGGAGAAGACAGATGTGTTTGCCTTTGGTATAGTGGCTCTAGAAATTGTCAGCGGAAGACCCAACTCCTCTCCAGAATTGGATGAAGACAAACAATACCTTCTAGAATGGGTATCTAACTTGAGGACAAAACAGCTTCATTTATTTCCAATTTCAGTTAATAATTTTGTCTTTTGTTTGTGCAGGCATGGAGCCTACACCAAGAGCAGCGTGATTTGGAAGTGGTGGATCCAGACCTAGCAGGGTTTGACGAGGAAGAAGTAAAACGTGTAATAGGAGTTGCGTTCTTGTGCACACAAACAGATCATGCTATACGGCCAACTATGTCCCGAGTGGTAGGCATGTTGTCTGGTCATGTGGAGGTGACCGAATCCAATGCCAAGCCAGGGTATGTCTCTGAGAGAACGTTCGAGAATGCTATGAGCTTTATGAGTGGTTCAACGAGCTCGAGCTGGGTAGTGCCTGACACTCCAAAGAAATAAGAATCCTTCCTAAGTCCCAACTCGAACGTGGACGAGGACATGAGACTTGTAAACTTGAGTTTTTTCATTATCTTCTTACATTGTAAAAAAGTTAATACAGAAGAAGTCGATGGTAAATTAAATGAAACAGACTCGCATGCAATACGACCAGCGGAGGCAATTGAAGCAAATCTTGTCTGACCAAATTACATTGATTTTTACATTATACATTTGGTGTTAAGGTCCAAACTCCAAAGGTGGTAACGCAGCCGCCACTATTGACACGGCAGCGCCCTCTCAGTCCACACGCGTGCACTCCACATGCTTGGATCGTTTGAAAGACTACGCCGCGTGACCCACACGCTCTAGCGTAGGGATTAGTGTGTTTGGTTAGATCATTAGTTAACTCTAATTAACCAAAATCCAAATAAACTCCTTTTTAAAACCAAATAAACACCATTCTTCAAAGTCGGCATTGTTAAGTGTTACACAAATTAAAGTTTTAAGAAGCAAACAGGGTGGAATCTACACAAATCATTTGTGTTCGTAGTGTTATTGTTGTGGACTAGGATCGTTGTTATCACAAGATCAATCATTTGGTCTCTTTCTTTCATGAATCAAGTTGAACAAGAAAAATCTAATGATGGATACATGAGTTTGTGAGGTTGAGTAGGCTTCAGCAATAGTAAAATTAGACTATGGATACAACATGCTCGCATAGAAGCTTAAATAAATAAACGAAAAATAAGATCTACTCGAATTTATTACTCCTGAAATTTTCTTTGTAGTCATTTTACCTCTATGAGTAAAAATAATCCGGGCACTATTCATGTCCTCAACTAAATCAATGTCGTCTCTGAAGGTGACTGACTCTTCAGTCTTCACTAGCTATTTCTTCCTTGTTGTGCAATTTGTATAATGTGTGGCTTGGAAGTCAAAGGAGATAATCATTAAGATAACTTTCATGAGTGGTTCCACCAGTTGCCAGATAATCCTAGATAAGTTCCAAGTGGAAGATTAAAAAGGAAGAAGACAATACAGAAATGGTTGATCAATCACATCAATTCACAGTAAGTCAGTCTTCCCTCTACTATAATGCGTTGAGAAATCATTAGTTCCTAGTTTTTGAAACTGAAGTAAAAGCTGTTTCTACTTCTTCTTTGACCGTTGACGATGATGCCCAGGCTACGGAGGTCTCTGTTTCTGCTACTAAGCGTATGTTTCTTGTCTAGTTCCGGTTTGGTTCACTCTCAAAACCGAACCGGAGCCACTACTCATTCCGACGAAGGTATGTCTTTGACCAAAGCTCTCAATAATCATGTATTGGATTGTAGATTGTAGCTACTTCAATGGATCCTAATTGATAAAACTCATGAATTGTAATCCATATAAACTCAGGTCATGCAATTCTATCGCTTATGATCGTTATAATAATATAATATAAGCGATTGGATTGCATCAGACGTATATTTTTGTGAATAATTTTTTACAGTATAAAAAAAAAAATTAATGTTAACTCTGTCATTAATTTGAATCTAATCAAAACTTGGAAACGACTTCAGCACGGGCGTTGAATAACATCTTTCGGACGTGGAAGTTAACGGCGACGGAAGCATGGAACATAAGCGGCGAACTCTGCAGCGGAGCCGCCATAGACGACAGCGTCAGCATCGACAACACAGATTACAATCCTCTCATCAAATGCGACTGCTCTTTTGTCAACTCCACTATTTGCCGTATCACTGCTCTGTACGTTTCCCTAACTCTCTCACTGCCTACCACCTGTTCGACATATTGCCAATGAAATTATTGTGCACAGGAGGGCTAGTGCTATGAATGTTTCCGGACCAATTCCTGCTGACCTCTGGACTCTTGTTTACATCACAAATCTGTACGGTGCTTCACTTAGCTACTTAACAAGCATTTGCATTGGAACACACTCAATTTTCACATTTTTGTTTTGTGCAGGAACCTAGTTCGGAATTACTTGAGTGGTCCTTTGTCTCCTGGGATTGGAAATCTGACTCAATTGCAGTGGATGTAAGGCAGCGAACCTTTACTCTATTCCCAAACAAGCTTGTCTTGTAAAGTATGCATATGAACAATTTTGTTCCTTAACTCAGGACTTTTGGGGCCAATGCATTGTCCGGACCAGTTCCTAAAGAAATGGGACTGCTTACTGATTTGAGATCATTGTAAGCACTTCTCATCAAGGATATGATCACATTTTCAACTCCCTCATTAGTTTGACCAAAACAGGATCCTAACGATTTTTCTTTTTTTGAGCTCAGAGCGATTGGTGCGAATAATTTCTCTGGTTCTTTACCACCTGAGATTGGCAATTGCACGAGGCTAGTGAAAATGTAAGTGTATGCAATGCTTTTTTCATCTTACTTCATGTAGATAGATATCTTAACGCATGCATTCCTACTTAGCTCCAACATAATGGTGACATTTAGTAATTCTTTCATCAACACTCTATCACAATCACTTTTCTCATAAAATTTCTTGCAAATTGACTAAATTTCTATACATTGAAGTGTTTCAGAGATGTAGTGCGTTTAATGGTACTCATATTTATGACAGTTACATTGGAAGTTCAGGACTTAGTGGTGAAATTCCTTCATCATTTGCTAATTTTGTCGACTTGGAAGAAGCGTAAGATCTATATCTTATTATATAGTCTCGTGGGTTGTTATTGTATCTGGCTACTCATTTAGAGACATAAGCATACTCCTAATTGTTTAAGTTTTGGATTGACTTCTTTTCCATGTTGTTTCAGCTGGATTGGTGATATCCAACTTACAGGTCCGATACCAGAATTTATAGGAAATTTGACCAAACTTACTACCTTGTAAGAAATCTCATGATTGCAGCTCTTCAGTTATTCAATATTATTTCTTTGTTTGAAGCTATCACTTATCAACGGATAGATTAACGGTTAGTATTCAACATTTGATGGTATACCACTCTATATATTGAGACATGCTTTACTGCAGGAGAATTCTGGGGACTAGTTTGACTGGTCCAATTCCATCTACATTTGCAAACTTAATTTCATTGACAGATTTGTAAGTGCTGGATATATGTTCTTTTCCCCTTCACGTTTTACCCTTGCTGTTTGTCTCGATATGATACTGACTGAAATCACAAATGCAGGAAACTAGGTGATATATCCAGTAGCAATTCTTCTCTTCAATTCATCCGAGACATGAAATCTCTAAGTGTCCTGTAAGGAATTATTTTCAGCTTTTGTCTAATCTTGATGAACTTCTGAACTTCTGAACTCCTGTAGCTGTTCCCTTTCCTCGGTTTTTTTGACATTTTATAACTATCATGCAGAGTATTACGGAACAATAATTTTACAGGCACAATACCTTCCAATATTGGAGATTACTTGCATCTACGACAACTGTAAGCATGAGACAAGATGACAAAAATTCTTTTAAGATGCTTCAATAGTTGTCCAATGCCTTCTTCATTACTAAACTGAGATGATATACTTTCTACTATAAAATAAAGCGTGCAGACCTTAATAATTACAAGCAATATACATTATTTGTTCTCCAGGGATTTGAGTTTCAACAACCTAACTGGGCAAATTCCAGCTTCGCTTTTCAACTCAAGCCAACTTACTCACTTGTAAGAATATATTTATTATTTCCCATCACATGCTCTTATTGAAAATTTGCAGACTAATAACTGGGTATAAATATCGTTACCTTCTTTAGGTTTCTTGGAAATAACAAGTTGACTGGTTCCTTACCCATTCAAAAGAGCCCCTCTCTTAGCAATCTGTGAGTAACAAATATTAGTAGAGGAATGTTTCTCCCTGTGGGTACCACCTATTGAAAAGTTCTTAACATAATTCAAACCGCTTTATGTACAGAGATGTGTCGTACAATGATTTATCAGGGAATCTTCCTTCTTGGATTCGCCTACCAAACTTGCAACTGTAAGTTGAAGAACTATATGGTTCAATTTCGTGGCATAGAATACATAACTTTGCTGAAAGCAATTTTTTTTTTTTTTTTTTGTTATTCTGCAGTAACTTGATTGCCAACCACTTTACATTGGGAAGTTCTGACAGAAGGTGAATTCGTGAATCTTGTGCTCTTCTTGGTGCCTAAAGTTCTATGCTAGTTCTATTTCACGAGCATACAACTGTTAATCTACATGTTATATTCCTTCCTCATTTTAGTACTTCGTTTTCTTTCTAAAAGGGTTTTCCCTGGACTGGACTGCCTCCAGAAGGATTTCCGCTGTAATCGAGGAAAAGGAGTATGTAAGTTGCATTTAAATGGCGTTTGAGACTTATTTCAGTTTTAGCAATGAAAATGTAAGGATGCATATATTAGACGACATGTTGGTTAAGATGCTTCTCTTTTGATGAGTGACCAGATTTCAACTTTTCGGTCAACTGTGGAGGCCGGGATATCAGGTCTAGTAGTGGAGCCTTGTATGAAAAGGACGAGGAGGCAGTTGGACCAGCTTCGTTTTTCGTAAGTAAAACGCAGAGATGGGCAGTCAGCAATGTAGGACTATTTACTGGGAGTAACAGTAATCAATACATAGCTGTTTCAGCTACAAGATTGCAATTTGCAAACATTTCAGACTCAGAGCTTTTTCAATCAGCGAGACTCTCTGCATCTTCGTTAAGGTATTATGGACTGGGGCTAGAAAATGGAGGCTATAATGTGACAATTCAGTTTGCTGAGATACAAATACAAGGTTCTGATTTCCGGAAAAATGTTGGAAGGCGAATTTTCGACATATATGTCCAGGTCTCTACTGTTACATTGAGCTTCTGCCCATATTCTTCCATCGATAACTTCTTATGTCATAATATGATATCATTTATCATATTGTTATATCATGATATCATTTATCATACTGTTATCCCAAGTAAAGATAATATGAAATATGTCTGTCGTAACCAGAGAGATGAATGATAAGCCTTGGCATACAAGTGATTCTTTTCTATTTGAATATCTGGTGCAAGGTGCAGTATAGTTTTCGTTCGAACGGGGATGATAACCTAAGATGCAGCATTATAAGGATCAACCCTGCAAGTACTTTTCTTCTCTGATAAATAGTTTCTGACCTCTGAGTTCCTTTTTTTTTTTCAGGGAAAACTTGTTGAAAAGGATTTTGCCATGCACAGAACAGCTAACGGTTCTAGTGTCCGAGTAATTCAAAGAGTATATAAAGCAAATGTATATGAAAATTACCTTGAAATCCATCTTTTTTGGGCTGGAAAAGGGACATGTTGTATTCCTGCTCAAGGCACTTATGGGCCGTTAGTCTCAGCTATCAGTGCAACTCCAGGTATGCACCAGAAACTTTCATGATCTTCATACAGTCCAATGTCTCTTACTACCAGCTTTTCTTCTCTGCAGATTTCATACCTACCGTAGACAATAAGTTGCCCCCGAAGTCCAAGAAAAGAATTGGTATTATTGTAGGGGCCATTATAGGAGCAGGGATGATAAGTATCTTGGTGATTGCTATCATCTTATGCATTCGTAAGAAAAGAAGAAAGGCGGCTGATGAAGAAGGTACATAGAAAGTCTTAGGCTGTGGCGGTATTACTAAAGTCTAATCATGAACAACTTTAACCCTCAAACTGGTTCTTTTCAACTAAATACTCTTATGCAGTGCTACACAGTCTGGACATAAGGCCCTACACCTTTAGTTACTCAGAACTCAGAACTGCAACTCAAGATTTTGATCCTTCCAACAAGCTTGGGGAGGGAGGATTTGGACCTGTATTTAAGGTAAGACCCTACACAGAATGTGATGAAACAGCAATATAGGGAGCACAATGAAATAGAAGGTTATGATATTTCTTCTTTGGCTGTATTCTAAAAATATTCAGTGTTACAGGGGAAACTTAACGATGGAAGAGAGATAGCCGTGAAGGAATTGTCAGTTGAATCCAGGCAAGGAAAGGATCAATTTGTAGCAGAGATTGCCACAATATCAGCTGTTCAGCATCGCAACCTTGTAAAACTGTATGGATGCTGCATTGAGGGAAATCAGCGCATGCTTGTATATGAATACCTCTCAAACAACAGTCTAGATCATGCTCTATTCAGTATGCTTATGAGATCTTAAATGTGTTATCCTTGTAAAAAACAACTGCTGTTAGCTTACACGTTGCGTGATTATGGCAGAGGAAAAGAGTTTGCAGCTAGGCTGGTCAGAGCGTTTCAAGATATGCTTGGGAGTAGCAAAAGGTTTAGCATATATGCATGAGGAGTCAAATCCCCGTATAGTGCATAGGGATGTAAAGGCAAGCAATATTCTGTTGGACTCGGATCTGGTTCCGAAACTCTCTGATTTTGGGTTGGCCAAACTATATGATGATAGTAAGACCCACATAAGTACCCGAGTTGCAGGGACGATGTAAGCATCCTAAAACCTCACATAAGATTTGGCATTTCAAATGTGTTAACACTTACAGTTGTTGAATGTTACATTGCAGTGGATATCTATCACCAGAGTACGTGATGCTGGGACATCTTACGGAGAAGACGGATGTGTTTGCCTTTGGTGTAGTGGCTCTGGAAATTGTCAGCGGAAGGCCCAACTCCTCTCTAGAACTGGATGATGACAAACAGTACCTTCTAGAATGGGTGTGTATCTTATAATCTATTTATAATCTTATGTGAGTTAAGCAGAAGACCTTTTGCTTAAACTTTCGTCTCTTTTTTTGTTTTGTTTTTGGTTTGTGCAGGCATGGAACCTACACCAAGAGCAGCGCGATGTGAAAGTGGTGGATCCGGATCTAACAGCATTTGACGAGGAAGAAGTGAAACGTGTAATAGGAGTTGCGTTCTTGTGCACACAAACACATCATGCAATACGGCCAACTATGTCCCGAGTGGTAGGCATGTTGACTGGTCATGTGGACGTAACCGAAGTCAATGCCAAGCCAGGGTACGTTTCTGAGAGAACGTTCGAGAATGCTATGAGCTTCATGAGTGGTTCAACGAGCTCGAGCTGGGCATTGCCTGACACTCCAAAAAGTCCTTCCTAAGTCCCAAAGCGAAGATGGACGACGACATGAGACTTGAAAGCTTGCGGTTTTTATATTCTGTTTATAATCTTCTTACCTTTTGTAAAAAAAGTCAATACAGAAATCGTTGTTGGTAAAACGGACTCGCATGCATTCTTTTGGACATGAATCGTAGGCAGAAAAATGAAATTTGGGCTGTGAGTAATTTTAGGAGAGTTTATTTTAAAAACTTGAAATGTAAGTTAAAATCATTTCAACCCTTAAAAAGTTAAAAGTCTCAAGCCAGATTTTCAAATGTACTCTTCACTTTTTTTGTTTCCACAATTACTCTCATTAATTAAAATGAAAAGAGTACATAGGTTGAAACAAGCCTCCAATAGATGATATCAAGATAATTATGGGAAATAGATGAAACAAGATATCAATAGATGAAACAAGCTTGAAATCTACGATCTTTTTGTGGCAGCTTGGACAGAGGTCTCTTATTACTGATATCGTACCAGTGAATCTGGTTCCTTTGGACTGTCATAGTCTTAATTTCTCCTTTATGGAGCTCATTACCCTCCCAAATATGCCATTTGTGTTTGGTGGTATTGTTACAGGGATCATTGTGTCGAAAGTTGGACTACTTGAAACAGAAGCGATGATGGTTTGGATTATACAAAACCTGGATCTGAAGCTTCACTCACAAGGTAGTATGCACTATCTTCACATCTCATCGGCCATTGCTGCCGAGGCATTTGCTTCTCGATCAGTTCTGCTTGCAGCTCAAGCATCTGATACCTCTTATTTGGTCTGTTTTTCGGATTGTCGGGACTCCATCTGTCTCCTCAACGCCGGTGGCCAAACGAACAAGTTTCAGAGAATTATGTTCGATATTCAAGCTTTAAGGCACTCTTGTTTTTCTATTTCCTTTTATTATGTTGCATGTTTGGCCAATGGTGCCGTCGATTCTCTAGCCAATTCGGCTCTTATTGCTACCTCCTCCTTTAGTGGAGTTTGAGGACTTTATCAATTAAGTTTATGGTTGCACAAAAAATAGAAAAGAAAAAAGAGGAGGAACTAATGAGGTATCATTAAAAGAAAAAAGAATAATTTTTTTTTCCAACCAAACATTACATCAAAAAGTCACTCCACAATTGGTTGCCCAAATTGGAGGAGTAGTGCTTACAAAAAAATATTCTGAAATTAACACTCTAGAGGTCCGTGCTAAACAATCGGCCTGTCTATTACAAGAACGAGGAATACGAGAAATCATAAAATTAGGTAGAGAAGTACGAAGTGAGGCAAAGTCATATAGCTGACTAGAGAAAGCGGACCACTCCTCTGGAGATTTTATCATTGAGACAAAATCAGCACAATATGTCTCGAATACTCTAATTGAGGTTTTTAATATTTTTATTTTTTCACGTCATTTTTAACAGTTTTTCTTGTTTCCTTATTTATCATAAGAATATTCACTTGAACATGTATATTGATGTATGTACAATACAACCTCTATAAAACAATAATGTAGGAATTAGAGTATCTTCTTAATTTATAGAGAGTATTAATTTATAGAGAGTATTAATTTATTGATAAATTAAATATTAATTTATAGAGAGATTTTATGAATTTTATAATTTATATAAATATCTATTTAAAAAAAAAAGTTTTCACATTCTTCTATTTTCCTACTTAAATTTTATTAATGTTGATTATGAAGTTGAAAATGAGATTGCAGTATCTTTAGAAGCTGAAGATGATACTATAGTACCTTTAGAAGAAATTACACATAAAGAAACAATTATCACATTTAGAACTTTTCACAATTTTTGGATGCAGTTCGAGAAGACAACGTGTTTTGATACTATAAGAAAGATTAGATATGAGCTCCGAGAAAAATACAAGTTTACGAATAAATAAATAATACTAAAGTTATATTTCACTAAATTGTTTTTGTTATATTTTTAAGTTTTATGTAATTATTAATTTATGTTATTAATGAGATCATATATTTATATAGATATATTTTTAAAATTATTATCTTATACTATTTTATCAAATTGTGCCAATTATTACAATGGTCCATATCGGGACTAGAAAAATTTATTAATTTATAGTAATTATTAATTTATCTATTAATTTATAGAGATTAGACTGTGTATCTATATATGGTCCCACGAAAATAGAGATCCAATGTTTATTTTTGCTATGTTCCTAACCAGCTTTGCCAATAAACTATATAGGTGCTATAATTTATAAACACACAGATAAACATTGCATTTTTTTTTCGTTGGAAAAGTAGTAACCAATAATCAATAATGTTTTAAAAACATGGTCAACCTATTAATTTGTAATTGACGTCCTTGTCCTAAACTTAATTGTATCGCTTATGGTCGTAGTAATGTACATATATCTTTGTGAAAGATTTTTTACGAAGTGGAAAGTGAAAGAAGCACGTATGTTTACGGTTTCAAAAAAGGCAACTGCTGATGTCCCATTGGGCTGACCCATCTTGGTCAACAGTTTAATTAATCAACTTTGTTAGGATCAATTCGAACCAGTTCAGAAAAATTAGTGGTTTCAAATACAATTTTATAATTGGATATTCGTTTGAATAGCTGTTGGGTTTGATTGTTCATCGGATTTGGGAGTTTTGGATTGGTTTTACGCATGAATTGCTTAAGTAGAAATTTCTTAATTTTCTCATATGGGTATTGAAAGATGTACAGAAAACTTGAATACCAAATTGATTATTATTGTTAATTCCAAAGAAAAACAAACTCGCGCCCTTGTAGATGCATATGTTTTTAGCTTATCTGGATTCAACCACTAGCCTTAATTCATGTTGGTAAAAACATTGTTTTTCGAAAGTGGACTTTGTTTGAGAAAAAAACATTTTAAATAAATTTCCAAAACAATCTACATTATGATATATTTATATACTTACAAACTATTTTCCATATGTGGTCCTTTTGCATGCATTTCCGCTAAACCATGCAAAATATTTTAATCTGATGCAAAACATATTAAATGGAATGGTTATACCATTTGATGCTCATAAATGTTCAAAACTCATGATTTCACGCACATCACGAATATGGATCTTAATTTTTTTTTTAAATTTTACATGGTTTAGATTTACTTTTAATCATATAAAAAATTCCTCTATATATTAAAACAGAAACATTTTTGTTGACTTGGCAAACCCACAATTTTTCTCAACAATTTTTATTTATTTTATTTAATTTTTTTAATAAGAATTATTCCATTTACCAAACACTCATATTTGAATTAATTTTCTTATTTGATCAGCATTATTCCATTTGCCAAACATTATTATATGAATTAGTTTTCTTATTTTATTAGTCTTATTCCATATCTCAAACACTATAATTACTATAAAATTTCCGTAAAAACACTTATAATTACATCATTATACATTTAGTTACATTGCATTTAAATAATTGAAACCAAAAACATATTTTCATATATAAATATCATGGTTTTTATTTACGAAGCAATATGTATGTAATCAAATACAACAATTTTGTAACTTTTAAATTGATTAAAATTAAAAAATTTTATAATACAGTAATCAAATAAATATCTTACATATATATAATACTGTTAATAAAATTAAATAGCATAAAAGTTTATTATATTTTACAATAAGTAAGACTATTAATAAAATTAAATAACATAAAATATGCATGTGCATGACACGAGCTTTTATATACTTATTTAATGAAATCGTACAAATAAATTTTTTTTTTTGAAACTTTCTTTGCATATAGAGCCGAATATCTCTGGAAATAATATTTTCTCCAAAATGAAAATAGACTTTCCCTGAAACAAAAATTTAATCTTGCTCACTACATCGATAAACGACGGTACTTTGGTAAATATCAATGAGCTTGAAACTTTTGAAAAGCAAATCTAGGTGCTATAATTTAAAAACATGCAGATAAACATAGTATTTTTTTTGTTTTCGTTGGAAAAGTAGTAACCAAGAATGTTTTTAAAACATGGTCAAACTACTAATTTGTATTCGACGTCCTTGTCCTAAACATAATTCTATCGCTTATGGATTGCGTTAGACGTATATCTGTGTAAATAACATTTTACAAAGTGGAAGAAACACGTATATACGTATAAGGAAACAAAAACAAAAAGGCAACCGCCGATGTCATGGATTTATTATATGTCCCATTGGGCTGAACCTTTCTTGGTCAACGGTTCAATTAATCAACTTTGTTTGGATCAATTCGAACCCGGTTCGGGCTAGCTAGCAGTTTCAAATCTATTTCATTAGTTGGTAATGATTAAACAACTAATGAATGAATGGGTGATTTAAGCTACGGGTGAGCACACTTTCTCCCCATCTTTCCCGTCCTATTTTTAGTTGCAAATTCTTATCACATACAGGAATATACTCACATATGATACAAATTTCTAATTTTCGTTTAGTAATGGAATGAAACAAGACGGAAACCAGAATTCTCGAATCCCATTTAGGACACATTATATCAAACAATATAGTATACTGTATATATATAACATATAGTAATAGAAAATTGGACATATAAAATATTGCACACAGATTTAAATTTAAATTTCCTAATTTTTTTAAGATTTTACTAAAACTACTTGTTATTATATTTTATATCATTTAATTCTACTTTTTATTTTAAATATGAATCCAAAGTTTATAATTTATTTTGATTTTATACTTATGATCATGTGGTTTATGTTTAATTGATTATATATATTGGGTTGTCTCTGAGTTTTAGGGTTTTTAGTTATTAAGTAATACAAATCAAAGAACAATTTTTTGTTAATAATTATATATTAATTAAAACGATTCAAAAAATCAAACTGGTGGTACAAAATTTACAGATAAAGTCCGATATTCTATTCGCTTTAAAAGTCAAATCATGCTATCATGAGAACCAAGAGGTCATTTTTATTTATTTCTCAGATAATTTATTTATGATTCTCTCACCGTTTTAATTTTGGAAATTTACATTCTCATATTGTTTTGTTATGTTCCATTCCCTTTATGTCCCAAATTTAAAATATGATATAATATATATATATTTTTTTCTAAATTTTCGTCTTGCTCTGGTTTCCGTAAAGTCTCGTCCTAATTTATATTTTCTTTACCCTAGTTTTATTAGATGAAATAAAAGATTACCCACATGGCGACATTATTAAAAAAAATGAGGCTGTTATTTCTAAAGCTAAAAAATAGAAATACTGCACCTTTATATATACGCATAACAAGAGATGGCTAGTTTGTTAGCTCTGATCCCTCCCTCACAACTTTGGTCGCCAACGATGCCGAGTTTAAGACGATCCTTGTATCTCATCTTCGCACTTTGGTTTGTGTCCTTGTCTGGTTTATTTCATGTGGTTCGACCACAGAACCGAACCGGAGCCACTACTGATCCCGACGAAGGTCCTCCAAAACTTGCTAAATTTGTTTTCAAATCATCATCTACCCATTTTTAGCAATCTCATACTTAGTTTTCAAATCATCGACTTGTTTTTCAATTGTTCTTAAAACGATGATGATGATTTTTAGGCCCGTCTGAATCTTAGGTAGGGCCCATAACTAGAATAAAAGGCCCTGATTATAGTTATTATTTAATAGAGATAAAATCAAATTATATGAGCCCTTGATTTATATACCCTTTTTTTTGGATATACGTATACTGTTTTTTTTTTCTTTCTTTTTCTTTCGGTTAGAATTAGAAGAATAAATTTAATTAATATATTAACTTGGAAGCGAATCAGCTCGGGCGTTGAACAACATCTTTCGGACGTGGAAGATAACGGCGACGAATGCATGGAACATAAGCGGCGAACTCTGCAGCGGAGCCGCCATAGACGACGCCGTCAGCATTGACAACATAGCCTACAATCCTCTCATCAAATGCGACTGCTCTTTTGTCGACTCCACTATTTGCCGTATCACTGCTCTGTACGTTTCCTTGGCTCTCTTATTGCCTTCCACCTGTTCGACATATTGCCAATGAAATTCTTGTGTCACAGGAAGGCTCGTGGTATGGATGTTTCCGGACCAATTCCTGATGACCTCTGGACTCTTGTTTACATCTCAAATCTGTACGAGCATTTGCATTGCCTGATTGGAACACTCTCAATTTTTCATTGGAGTACACACTCAATTTTTCACTTTCTTTTTTTCGTTTTTCAATTTGGCAGCAACTTATATGAGAATTCCTTGAGTGGTCCCTTGTCTCCTGGCATTGGAAATCTGACTCGAATGCAGTGGATGTAAGTTTTTACTCTATTCCCAAACAAGCTTGTAAAGTATTGTCAACAAGCTGATATGAGCGATTTTGTTCTTTAACTCAGGACTTTTGGGGCCAATGCATTGTCCGGACCAGTTCCTAAAGAAATCGGACTTCTTACTGATTTGAGATCATTGTAAGCACTTCTCATCAAAGATATGATCACTTTTTCAACTGCCTCATTAGTTTTTTTAGATAGATTCTAACCATTTTTTTTTCTCAGAGCGATTGATATGAATAATTTCTCCGGTTCTTTACCACCTGAGATTGGCAATTGCACGAGGCTAGTGAAAATGTAAGTATATGCAATGCTTTGTTCATCATACTTCATGTATATATTCCTACGCATGAAGTTCCAAAATAGTGGTGACATTTTTATTGCTTGCATGGCATCAACACTCCATCACAAATAGATTAAATTTGTATACACTCAAGTTGTTTAGAAATGTTGTATGTTTAATGGTAATCATATTTATGACAGTTACATTGGAAGTTCTGGACTTAGTGGTGAAATTCCTTCATCATTTGCTAATTTTGTCGACTTGGAAGAAGCGTAAGATTTATATCTTATTATATAATCTTGTGGGTTGTTTTTGTATCTGGCTATTCATTTAGAGGCATAGTCATACTCCTAATTGTTTTACAATTTCGTTTCAGTTGGATTACTGATATCCAACTTACAGGTCGGATACCAGAATTTATAGGAAATTGGACCAAAATTACTGTTCTGTAAGAAATTTCATATTGCAGCTCTTCAGTTATCCAATCTTATTTCTTTCTTTTTTTTTGGTCAAACAATCTCATTTCTTTGTTTAAAGGTATTACGTATAACCAGATAGAGTAACGGTTGATAATCAACACTTGATAGTAAACCACTCTATATATAGAAGGTTATACTCAACGTTTAAAACATGCCTCACTGCAGGAGAATTCTGGGGACTACTTTGACTGGCCCAATTCCATCTTCGTTTGCCAACTTAATTTCACTGACAGAACTGTAAGTGCTTTATATATGTTCTTTCCTCCTTCCACTTGCTCTTTGTTTGCTACGATACTGACTGATATCCAAAATGCAGGAGACTAGGTGAAATATCTAATATCAATTCTTCTTTTCAATTCATTCGAAACATGAAATCTTTAAGTATCCTGTAAGAAATTCTGTTCAGCTTTTGTCTAATCTTGATGAACTTTTGGACAACTTTTAGCTGTTCCCTTTCCTCTGTATTTTTGACACTTTTTTAATATCATGCAGAGTGTTACGGAACAATAATCTTACAGGCACAATACCTTCCAATATTGGAGATTACTTGCAGCTGCGACAACTGTAAGTATTAGATAAGATGACACAAAAATTTGTTCCAGATCTTAAGATGCTCCAATAGCTGTCCAGTGCCTTCTTCGTTGCTAAACTGAGATGATATATTTGCTAAAATAAAGCATGCAGACCTTTAATAATTAGAAGCAATATACATTATTTTTTCTGCAGTGATTTGAGTTTCAACAACCTAACTGGAAAAATTCCAGCTTCACTTTTCAACTCAAGCCAACTTACTCACTTGTAAGAATATATTTATTGTTTCCCATCACATGCTCTTATGCAAAATTTGCAGACTAATACGTGAGTACATAATATCGTTACCTTCATTTAGGTTTCTTGGAAATAACAAGTTGACTGGTTCCTTACCCATTCAAAAGAGTCCCTCTCTTAGCAATCTGTGAGTAACAAATATTAGTAGAGGAATGCTTCTCCCTTTTCGCACCATCTATTGATTTTTTTTCAGTATAATTCAAAGTGCTTTATGTGCAGAGATGTGTCGTACAATGATTTATCAGGGAATCTTCCTTCTTGGGTTCGCCGACCAAACTTGCAACTGTAAGTTGAAGAACTATGTGGTTCAATTTCGTGGCCTATAATATATTATTTTGCTGAAAGCAAAGCCTTTTTTTTTTTTGGGTGTTATTCTGCAGTAACTTGATTGCCAACAACTTTACACTGGGAGGTTCTAACAGAAGGTGAATTCATGAATCTTGTGCTCTTCTTGGTGCCTAAATTTCTACACTATTTATTTCACGAGCACACAACTGTTAATCTACATGTCATATTTCTCATTTTAGTACATTGTCTTCCTTCTTAAAGGGTTTTCCCCGGACTTGACTGCCTCCAGAAGAATTTCCGCTGCAATCGAGGAAAAGGAGTGTGTAAGTTGCATTTATGTTGTGTTTTGAAACTTATTTCAGTTTTAGCATTGCGATGTAAGGATGCATATATTAGACTACACGTTGGTTAAGATGCTTCTCTTTTGCTGGGTGTCCAGATTTCAACTTTTCGGTCAACTGTGGAGGCCGGGATATCAGGTCTATTAATGGAGCTTTGTATGAAAAAGACGAGGGGGCGCTTGGACCAGCTTCGTTTTTCATTAGTAAAACCCAGAGATGGGCAGTCAGCAATGTGGGACTATTTACTGGGAGTAACAGTAATCAATACATAGCTGTTTCAGCTAGAGGAACACGATTTGCAAACACTTTAGACTCAGAGCTTTTTCGATCAG
>CM051365.1:666226-691226 GCA_028015245.1 Cardamine occulta
CGAGACTCTCTGCATCTTCGTTAAGGTATTATGGACTGGGGCTAGAAAATGGAGGCTATAATGTGACAATTCATTTTGCTGAGATACAAATGCAAGGTTCTGCTTCCTGGAAAAGTCTTGGAAGGCGAATTTTCGACATATATGTCCAGGTTTCTACTATTACATTGAGCTTCTGCATATGTTTTCCATCGCTAACTTCTTATGTGATAATATGATATCATTTATCATACTGTTATCCCAAGCAAGATAATATGAAATATATCTGTGGTAACATTTTTTTGAACCAGAGAGAGACCAATGATAAGCCTTGGCATACAACAGATTCTTTTCTATTAGAATATATGTGCAGTATAGATTTTGTTTAAACCTAAGATGCAGCATTATAAGGCTCACCCCTTCATGAATGTTTATACTCTTAAGATACAGTTTCTGACCGCTGAGTTATTTTTGTTTTTCAGGGAAAACTTGTTGAAAAGGACTTTGACATGCGCAGAACAACTAACGGTTCTAGTGTCCGGGTAATTCGAAGAGTATATAAAGCAAATGTATCTGAAAATTACCTTGAAATCCATCTTCTCTGGGCTGGAAAAGGAACAAGTCTTATTCCTGCTCAAGGCACTTATGGACCGTTAGTCTCAGCTATCAGTGCAACTCCAGGTATACACCAGAGACTTTCATGATCTTCGTACAGTCCAATGTCTCTCACTACCAGCTTTTCTTCTCTGCAGATTTCATACCTACCGTAGATAATAAGTTACCCCCGAAGTCCAAGAAAAAAATTGGTATTATTGTAGGGGCCATTGTAGGAGCAGGAATCATAAGTATATTGGTGATTGCTATCATCTTATTCATCCGTAGGAAAAGAAGAAGGGCAGCTGATGAAGAAGGTAAATAGAAATTTTTTAAGCTGTAGAAGTGTTATTAAAGTTTATTTATGTACAACTGTAACCCTCAAACAGGTTCTTTTCACCTAAATACTCTTATGCAGTGCTACACAGTTTGGAAATAAGGCCTTACACCTTTAGTTACTCAGAACTCAGAACTGCAACTCAAGATTTTGATCCTTCCAACAAGATTGGGGAGGGAGGATTTGGACCTGTTTTCAAGGTAAGATCCTACACAGAATGTGATGAAACAACAATATAGGGAGCACTGTGAAATGGAAGGTTATGATATTTCTTCATTGGCTATATTCTAAACATATTCAATGTTACAGGGAAAACTGAACGATGGAAGAGAGATAGCCGTGAAGCAATTGTCAGTTGCATCAAGGCAAGGAAAGGGTCAATTTGTTGCAGAGATTGCCACTATATCAGCTGTTCAGCATCGCAACCTTGTAAAACTGTATGGATGCTGCATTGAGGGAAATCAGCGCATGCTTGTATATGAATACCTCTCAAACAACAGTCTAGATCATGCTCTATTCGGTATGCTCATAAGATCTTAAATGTAAAAAATCAACTGCTGTTAGCTTACATGTTGCATGATTATGGCAGAGGAATCGTGTTTGCAGCTTGGCTGGTCAGAGCGTTTCGAGATATGCTTGGGAATAGCAAAAGGTTTAGCATATATGCATGAGGAGTCAAATCCCCGGATAGTGCATAGGGATGTGAAGGCAAGCAATATTCTGCTGGACTCGGATCTGGTGCCGAAACTCTCTGATTTTGGGTTGGCGAAACTATATGATGATAAGAAGACCCACATAAGTACCCGAGTTGCAGGGACGATGTAAGTATCCTAAAACCTCACATACGATTTGGTATATCAAATGTGTTGAAACTTACAGTTGTTGAATGTTACATTGCAGTGGATATTTGTCACCAGAGTATGTGATGCTTGGACATCTTACGGAGAAGGCGGATGTGTTTGCCTTTGGTGTAGTTGCTCTGGAAATTGTCACCGGAAGGCCCAATTCCTCTCAGAAGTTGGATGATGACAGACAATACCTTCTAGAATGGGTACCTAACTTTTGGAGAAAAACTGTTTCATTCATTTCCAAATTCAGTTTGATGATTAATTTTGATTTTGGTTTGTGCAGGCATGGAGCCTACACCAAGAGGAGCGTGATGTGGAAGTGGTGGATCCGGATCTAACAACATTTGACGAGGAAGAAGTGAAACGTGTAATAGGAGTTGCGTTCTTGTGCACACAAACACATCATGCAATACGGCCAACTATGTCCCGAGTGGTAGGCATGTTGACTGGTCATGTGGAGGTAACTGAAGCCAATGCAAAGCCAGGGTACGTCTCTGAGAGAACGTTCGAGAATGCTATGAGCTTCATGAGTGGTTCAACGAGCTCGAGCTGGACATTGCCTGACACTCCAAAGAAATAAAAATTATTCCTAAGTCCCAAGTCGAACATGGACGACGACATGAGTCTTGAAGAACTTGTGGTTTTTATATGTTTATATCATAGCGTGGGATTAAATCATTTGTAAGTTAGTTCACAGACTCATTAGTTACATAATATATATCATAATTTAAAATATAAGACTAGATGTATTTAATCTTGTATGTAATGATTTATACCGTGTTTATTCTTTTTGTGTAAGTGTGTAACTTTTTAGATGTAGTTGTCTATTTTGTTTTTCGGTATATTTGTATAATAACGCTTTACATATAATAGTTACATGTTGAATGTCTCCCGGTACACCTCTTTCTTTTTTTTTTTCCCTTTTGACTCGAAACCACTAGCTCTGCTAAGAGTCCTTCCCTAAGTTCCCAATCGAACATGAAACTTGTGGTTTTTATATTTTGTTTATAATCTTACATTGAAAATGTCAATACATTTTAACTAAAAAAAATTAAAATGGTTGGTAAAACATACTCTTATCTAATGAAATACGACCAAGAAGTCTTCTCTATTCTCTAACCAATTACACAAACGTATTAAGTTCCCTCGACTCTGATTCTCTTGGTCCGATTTTTTACATTAATACATTTTAACTGTATTCCATTGACATTTGGTGTTAAGGTGGTGACGGTTACACTCCGTAACGCAGCCGCCATAATTGACACGGCAGCGTCCTCTCCGTCCACGCGCGTGCACTCCACATGTTTCGATCCTTTGAAAATTTACGGCGCGTGACTCACACGCCCACGCGTCGTGATTAGTGTGTTAGTTAGACCCATTAATAAATTCAAATTAAGCAAAAAATGCATCTCTTCGAAATCCAAATAGACACCATTGGTTCTAAAAAAAAAAAAATCCAAATAGACACCATTTTTGAACCAAAGTAAAACCTCTGTCTCGTTTTGGCGGCTCTGTCTCCCACATCGACGATGACCTGGCTACAGCGGTTTCTCTGTCTGCTCCTCACCGTCTGGTTCTTGTGTAATTCTGGTGTGGTTCACGTGGTTCAAGCCCAAAACCGAACCGTAGCAACTACTCATCCTGACGATGGTCTGTCTTCTTCTTCTTCTTTAAAGACTTGACAAAAGTTCAATCGATTGGATCGTAAGCTGTTGTTAGGTCTTAAGCTAGTATTTGGATCCTAATTGATAAAACCGATGTATCCATATACTATAATGTTTTCTTTTATGCTCAAAAATTTACCGGTTAGTTTCAATTTAACATTTGGTTTTTATGTAATCAATGATTAGTTAAGCGTAATTAAGTTAAGGGCTAATTAACTAATACTAATGGACCGTTGTGGATAAACAGCGCGTGTTTTGAATTCAATCTTCGTGGCTTGGAGGATCAGTGCGACGAGAGACTGGAACATCAGCGGCGAACTTTGCTCCGGCGCCGCCATCGATGAAGCTGTCACCATCGACAACAAAGCATACAACCCTCTAATCAAATGCAACTGCAATTTCAACAACTCCACAATCTGCCGCATCACCGCTCTGTAGGCCTCTTTCCCCTATCGTGCACACCAAGTGTTTGACGTATTCTCGCATTGGGAACTAGCTCCTCATTTTTGGATGGTTTTTCACAGGAAGGTTTATGCTATGGAAGTTGCAGGACCTATACCTCCAGAGCTCTGGACTTTGGAATACCTCACAAATCTGTATGGTTTTATTATCACTTGATTATCAAAAAGGGCAAACACATTCACAAAAAACTTGAGAATGGACCTCAAAAATCACATCTTTCTTTCAGGAACTTGGGTCAAAATGTTCTCACTGGCTCTCTGCCTCCTGCAGTTGGAAATTTGACTCAAATGCAATGGATGTAAGGCTTTAAAACCTTTTTTGACTTATTGCTGTGATTGTTTTCTACACCTTCTGTTGATAATGCGCCCTTTTCGAAACGTTTCTTGTCTCTCACGCTCAACTGGTTATCACGTAGGACGTTTGGGATCAATGCGTTGTCTGGCCCTGTTCCTAACGAAATTGGTTTGCTTACAGATTTAAGATCACTGTAAGCTTTGGGTGACTTTTCATTTCTTAAATATGATACTGTTTTTACACTGCTTTTGGAGGATTTTGATGGTTCCTTATACCTATATATATTTTCTGCAGTGGTATTAGTTCAAATAACTTTTCTGGTACTATACCAGCTGAGATTGGGAGATGTAGAAAACTACAGAAAATGTAAGTGTCTGTCACATGTACAATTATTTATGTTATGAAGACTTAACCTTTGAAATCATTTATTGTTCACCAACCACAAAATTCTTGGGTAATAGTCATTTTTAAGAATTTCTTACATTTATTGCAGGTATATAGGAAGTTCTGGACTCAGAGGAGGAATACCTTTATCATTTGCTAATCTTGTGGACCTGGAAGAAGCGTAAGATATATTGAATTTGCATATAAGCTTTATCGTTGGGTTTCTACCATTTGTAAGCTATTTATTACTTTACATATTAGTCTTTCCATTTGGTGATTTTTAATCTTAATGTTGTACCAGTTGGATTACGGATCTGGAAGTTACAGGTCAGATACCAGACTTTATAGGAAATTGGACCAAACTTACTACCTTGTAAGAAAATTTCATATTTACAGAGTTATATTGCTCTGTTTTTATTTTCTCTATATATAAATTGTACTCAAGTAGAAAATTCTTCATTACACTTAAATTTGGGATTCAACTATTGGTACATGCTTTACTGCAGGAGAATTCTCGGAACTGGTTTGAGTGGTCCAATACCGTCGTCATTTTCCAGCTTAACTTCTTTGACAGAACTGTATGTGTTGCATTGGTGTCAGAATCATTATTGTTTACTGTTTCTCTTGCTTTCCCTTTCTCCACGTATTCATATTCTAAATGTAGGAGGCTTGGTGATATATCCAATGGAAGCTCTTCTCTTGAATTTATTAAAGATATGAAAAACCTAAGTATCTTGTAAGGCAGCTTCGATTCAACTTTTACTCCAATTCATGATCAAACTATTGAACAGTTTCTCCTTCTTTTGTGTATTAAACATTGATGATTTATGTCGCAGAGCAATAAGGAACAGCAATCTCACTGGAACAATACCTTCTAATATTGGAGAGTACTCAAGTTTGCAACAAGTGTAAGTACATAGGTCAATGTGTTTCTTCAAGTGTAAGTACATAGGTTAATGTGTTACCATGCAATTCATGTCTGTTTTCCAGTGATTTGAGCTTCAACAATCTACAAGGGCCAATTCCAGCTTCACTTTTCAACTTAAGTCGTCTTACTCACTTGTAAGATGATATGTTTTCTGCATCTTTTGGGTCTTTATGTTCAACTACCGGATAAGTGTGAAAAAAAAATGTTGTCTTCATATTAAGGTTTCTGGGAAACAACACGTTGAATGGTTCCTTGCCCACTCAAAAGATGCAGTCTTTAAGCAATATGTGAGTAACAAAATCCTTTATAACTGTTTTATCCTAATTTTAATAGATCCTCCTGATATAGACTCCATTTGAATAAGGTTCCACTCTTGATGATACAGATGACTTGCCAAGATAATAAGGAAACTGTTTTGGAATATAAATCATATTCTGTAGATCCTGATTATTGTTCTTTTACAGAGATGTGTCGTACAATGATTTGTCCGGAAGTCTTCCTTCATGGGTCAGCTTACCAAATTTGAAACTGTAATTATCTCAACTTACATTCACAGTTTTTTTTATTCTCAGAAAATTTTCCTCATGTATATTCATTAGGCTGCTTCATATCAAGCATTAATCTTTCTGTTTGAAGGAAATATTTATTATAATCATTTTGTATGTTTTTTTGCAGCAACCTAATTGCTAACAACTTCACATTGGAAGGTCTTGACAACAGGTGATTTACTAAAAATATTTCTCTACTCTGTTTTTTTTCCCTGCAAAAAATTGCAAGAATAAATGACTTATCAGCCGTTTCTTAAATTTTGTTTCTTTTTGTTAAAAGGGTTTTATTAGGACTGAACTGCCTACAGAAGAACTTCCCCTGCAATCGAGGCAAAGGAGTCTGTAAGTGTAACAAATAGATATCCTCATAACCGTTTTTCTCTATGTCCCGTGAGAAAACAAATGGACAGTGCTTGAAATAAACGTTTGCTTAAGAATTTCTCTATTGACTGGTGTCTAGATTCTGACTTTTCAATCAACTGCGGAGGCCCAGAGATAAGGTCTGCTAGTGGAGCACTATATGAGAGAGAGGACGAGGATCTTGGACCAGCTTCATTTGTCGTGAGTGCTGGTCAGAGATGGGCAGCTAGTAATGTTGGACTTTTTGCTGGAAGTAGCAATAATATATACATAGCTACTTCACAAGCACAATTTATCAACACTTTGGACTCAGAGCTTTTTCAGTCAGCAAGACTTTCTGCATCTTCCCTAAGGTATTATGGGTTGGGGCTAGAAAATGGAGGCTACACCGTAACACTTCAGTTTGCTGAAATACAAATTCTAGGTTCTACTTCTAACACTTGGAGAGGTTTAGGAAGACGACGATTTGACATTTATGTCCAGGTCTGCACTATCAAGTTTTGTGCTTTACAAGGTGTAATTATGTTCTTGCAAATTTGGTTCTGATGAATTCTAAGATCTAGTTCCGTTTTTCCAGGGAAGACTTGTTGAAAAGGATTTTGATGTACGCAGAACAGCTGGTGACTCTACTGTTCGAGCAGTTGAGAAAGAATATAAAGCAAATGTATCGGATAATCACCTCGAAATTCATCTTTTCTGGGCTGGAAAGGGAACATGTTGTATTCCTATCCAAGGGGCTTATGGACCATTAATATCCGCCGTCAGTGCAAAACCAGGTAACACAAACGGTGAATTCTTTTTTTTTCCCCTGATTTTCACTTTCTTCTGATGCCTAAGTGTTACATATTCCTGTTCAGATTTCACACCAACTGTTGGTAATAGGCTACCATCAAAAGGAAAGAACAGGACTGGTACTATTGTGGGTGTCATCGTTGGCCTAGGACTTTTGACCATTTTTGCTGGTGTGGTTATCTTCATCATCCGAAAAAGAAGAAAGCGGTACACAGATGATGAAGGTATAGATGTAAAATGAACAAGAACAAGCCTTTGTGTTGAAAATTACAAATTAAGCATTTGCTAAAATTTAAGCTTGAATATCATCTTTTTAAGTTGGTTTGTTTTAAGAACTGAATTCTTTCTTGCAGAGCTACTTAGTATGGAAGTAAAGCCTTACACCTTTAGTTACTCGGAACTTAAAAGTGCAACTCAAGATTTTGATCCCTCAAACAAGCTTGGAGAAGGAGGATTTGGGCCTGTTTATAAGGTAAGTCCCATACCGAAATGGTGAAATATCTGTATATTCTTGGAGATACTAGGAAGGAGGAGTATGTGTAATACCTTTTAAAACGTTTTTTTTTGAATAACACATTCAACAGGGAGTCCTTAACGATGGAAGAGAGATCGCAGTGAAGCTGTTGTCGGTGGGTTCCCGGCAAGGGAAGGGGCAATTTGTGGCAGAAATTGTAGCAATTTCTGCAGTTCAACATCGCAACCTAGTAAAACTTTATGGGTGCTGCTACGAAGGAGATCATCGTTTGCTCGTATATGAATACCTTCCAAACGGAAGTCTTGATCAGGCTCTATTTGGTATTCACATAACATGAATTATTGATCCATGCTTCTGCCAAGTGAAAAGCACTCATTATGCACTTGTTATTTATTTGGATATTGCAGGGGCCAAGACTTTACATCTTGATTGGTCAACCCGTTATGAAATATGTCTGGGAGTAGCCAGAGGTTTAGTTTATCTCCACGAGGAGGCGAGACTTCGCATAGTGCACAGAGATGTGAAGGCCAGCAACATTTTACTTGACTCCAAACTGGTCCCAAAAGTTTCAGATTTTGGGCTTGCAAAACTATATGATGACAAGAAAACCCATATAAGTACCCGGGTTGCAGGGACGATGTAAGTAATCCCCAAACCCTGACAACCTATAGGTCCTATACTATACGTTTGATTTTCGTGATGTTGTTTTACCAATGCAGTGGATACCTTGCGCCAGAGTATGCCATGCGTGGACATCTAACCGAGAAAACAGATGTGTATGCCTTTGGTGTTGTGGTTCTTGAGCTAGTGAGTGGAAGGCCAAACTCTGATGAGAACTTGGAGGATGAACAAAGATATCTTCTTGAATGGGTACATCCATACTTGTTATAGTGAACTGTAAAATGGGGGAAGTCTGAGATAGCCATGAGATATTCTTATAATCCTTGTATGTTTCTTGTATACAGGCATGGAATCTACACGAGAAAAGCCGTGAAGTTGAACTTATTGATCATGAGCTGACTGAATTCAACATGGAAGAAGTGAAACGCATGATTGGCATTGCTCTGCTGTGCACTCAGACATCTCATGCATTGAGACCACCAATGTCTCGAGTGGTGGCCATGCTTTCAGGAGATGTTGAGGTTAGTGATGTCACTTCTAAGCCAGGCTACCTAACTGACTGGAGATTTGACGACACCACAAGCTCCTCTATCAGTGGCTTTCAAACCAAAGACACAGGCACTTCTGAATCCTTCTCCTCGAGCTTTGTGACGCCTAGCTCCGAAATATCACCCAGAATCACCGACTCTAAGCCAATGCTTGGAGCCAAGATCAATGAGGGAAGATGAAAAAGACCCTTCTCTATAACTATGGTGGCTATAGAGATTTTTGTGTATATGAGGATACTATATACTGTTTTTTTTTTTGGTATGATGGATCACACTATATACTTGTTTGATTGAAGGAACAAATTTCACTTTGATTCAATAATATTAGTTTAGTAGCTTTGAGTTCCACTTATCTTCAAGCAGTCGTGATGGGCCGGGCACTATTCATGTACTCAACCAAATCAACAATTTCTCTGAAGATGACTTTTCACTAGCCACTTCTTCCTTAGTTTTGTAATTTGCATATTCATGTGTTGTTAAATAAGATGAGTTTCATGAGTTTGAATTGGATATTACTGCCTGTCACTTGGAAGAATTTTTCCCAAGTCAAACAAGTTGAAGATGGACAATGAAAGAAACTAATCCTTACATTAAAAAAGTCAGTAGAGATATGGTGCAAGCAATTTAAACAAGCCATGTTGACCAATTACAACGTCACGTGATTGCGTTCTCTTGAATGTTTTTGGTCTCATTTTGTTTGTTTTGGTGTTTATGTTCGTTAGTTAATAACGACTCGCAGCGCAGCCGACACTATTGACACAGAAGGCGCAGTCGTGGTCAACGCATTAATTATTATTTTTTAAGCCACTACCATTAAATGAATATCAAATTGGCAACATGCATTTTATTTTTTATTTTTAAATTAGCAACATGCATTTTTTTATTTTTTTTAAATTAGCAACATGAATGTCATTGGTGGATTCAGACCATTCAAGGCAAATAAACAATATTATAAATGAACCAAAGCTTAAACTCTCAAGTCTCAACAAAATAAACTCTTTCAAAACAAAGTAAAACCTCCATCAACGATGAACAGGCTACGGCGGTCTCTGTGTCTGCTCCTCACCGTCTGGTTCTTTTGTATTTCCAGTTTGGTTCACGTGGTTCGATCTCAAAACCAAACCGGAGCCACTACTCATCCCGACGAAGGTATGCCTTTGAAAACTTGACCAATAATCGATTGGATTGTAGGCTATATAGCTAGTTCTTCTGATCCTAATTGATAAAAAAAACTCATGGATTGTATCCATATAAAATACCGGTTAGTTTGGTTTTACATATAATCAGATAAGAGTAGTTAGATGGAGTAAAAAACAAATAATTGACCGTTGTGGTTGTGGGATATACAGCGCGTGTTTTGAATTCCATATTCGCGGCTTGGAGGATCCCGGCGCCGAGAGATTGGAACACGAGCGGCGAACTTTGCTCCGGCGTCGCCATCAACGCTGCTGTTACCATCGACACCAAAGAATACAACCCTCTAATCAAATGCGTCTGTACTTTCAACAACTCCTCAATCTGCCGCATCACTGCTCTGTACGCCTCTTTCCCTCTTTTGTGTACCCCCAAGTGTTCGACGAATTCTCCCAGTGAATGCTTCAGTCTCATTTTGGATTGTTTTCACAGGAAGGTTTATGCGTTAAATGTTGTAGGACCTATACCTCAAGAGCTCTGGACTTTGCAACACCTCACCAATCTGTATAGATACAACCCTCTTACCCTTTTTTTTTTTTACTTTTTTTCAATTCATCAAAAATCACATTCTTTCAGGAACCTGGGTCAAAATTATCTCACAGGCTCACTGCCTCCTGCAATTGGAAATTTGACTCAAATGCAATGGATGTAAGTAAGCCAGTGAACCATTCTTTCTTTTTCTTTTTGGTGATTCTCTACATGTTCAATTAACAATTCCTTGTCTCTCACGTAGGACTTTTGGGATTAATGCTTTGTCTGGCCCTCTTCCTAAGGAAATTGGTTTGCTTACGGATTTAAGATTACTGTAAGCTTAGCCACATGATAATGTCTTCACACTGCTTCTTAAGGATCTTGACGCTTCCTTATACCTATTTATATTTTCTCTAGTGGCATTAGTTCAAATAACTTTTCCGGTTCTTTACCAGCTGAGATTGGGAGTTGTACAAAACTAGAGCAGATGTGAGTCTATCTGTCAAATCTTAAGTGTTTATGTATTTATTTCCTGACTCGAAATCATCACCTACCACAAATCTCTTCCTCACTTAAGTATTTTAAAGAATTTCTTACATCTATTGCAGTTACATGGATAGTTCTGGGCTCGGCGGGGGAATACCTTCATCATTTGCTAATCTTGTGGAGCTGCAAGTTGCGTAAGATATATTGAATTTGCATATAAGCTTTATCATTAGATTACAGCTGCAGCTATTTTTGTAATCGATTTATTACTTTACATTTTAAATTTTTGCCTGGGGGTGATTTTTCCTTTAATGTTGGACTAGTTGGATTATGGATCTGGAACTTACAGGTCAAATACCTGACTTTATAGGACGTTGGACCAAACTTACTACCTTGTAAGAAGATTTCATTTCTATGGAGTTATATAATGGACTTCTTCTTTGCATTTAAATGTGGGGATTCAACGATTGGTTCATGTTTTACTGTAGGAGAATTGTCGGAACTGGTTTGAGTGGTCCAATACCGTCATCATTTTCCAACTTAACTTCTTTGACAGAGCTGTATGTGTTGTTGCATTGGTGATAGAATCATTATTATTTATTGTTTCTCTTTCTCTACGTATTTATATTCTAAATGTAGGAGGCTTGGTGATATATCCAATGGAAGCGCTTCTCTTGAATTCATCAAAGACATGAAATCTCTAAGTACATTGTAAGGCAGCTTTGATTTAACTTTTACTCCAATTTATGATCAGACTAATGTACTGTTGAACTGTTTCTCTATCCTCCGTTTATTTAACATTAATGATATATGTCGCAGAGTATTGAGGAATAGCAATCTCACTGGAACAATACCGTCTAATATTGGAGAGTACTCAAGTTTGCAACAAGTGTAAGTGCATATGTCAATGTGTTTCTTCAAATGCTCTGTGAGCTATTTTAGGTTTTTCTCCGCAAAAAAAGAGAGATGATTTATGAAAGTCACCAAGAGGATACAAAATAATCATAAATTGCTGATACTAGAATTTCTTATGCTCCCTCATTCATAGCTAAATAGGAATGGTTTAATGTGTTACCTTGCAATTGATGTTTGTTTCCAGTGATTTGAGCTTCAACAAACTACACGGACCGATTCCGGCTTCACTTTTCAACTTAAGTCGACTTACTCACTTGTAAGATGATACGTTTTCTGCATCTTTTGTATCTTTATGTACAATTACCTGGATAAGTGTGACAAAAAAAAAATTGTTGTCTTCATATTAGGTTTCTGGGAAACAACACATTGAATGGTTCCTTGCCTACTCAAAAGGGGCAGTCTTTAAGCAATATGTGAGTAACAAAATCCTCCTGATAATAATATGTGACTCAAGTTTCTGGGAAACAAAACGTTGAATGGTTACTGGTCACTTATTCAAGTTGAAAAGGTTCCACTTTTGGTTACATGGAAGACATATTTTGGGATAACATATTCTGGAGCTCCTAATTATTGTTCTCTTATGCTTACAGAGATGTATCATACAATGATTTATCTGGAACTCTTCCTTCATGGGTCAGCTTACCAAACTTGAAATTGTAAGTAAACAATACTTATATTCAGAGTGTTTTTCAGTCTCTGAAGTTTTCCCTCATGTATATTCATTAGGCTTCTTCATATCCAGCATGAAGCTTCCTTTTTGTTGGAAATATTTATTATAATATTATGTTAACAAGGGTTGTCTGTTATATGTGCAGCAACCTAGTTGCTAACAACTTCACACTGGCAGGGCTTGACAACAGGTGATTTTCTTATACTGTATATGTTTCTCTTTTCTTTTGTTTTTTAATGCAGAAGGATACGAGTATAAACGAGTTATCATTTCTTTCTTAAATCTTTTTTCTTTTTGTTAAAAGGGTTTTGTCAGGACTGAACTGCCTGCAGAAGAACTTTCCCTGCAATCGAGGCAAAGGAATCTGTAAGTGTAACTAAAGATATCCTCATTACCATTGTCCTCCATGTCCTGCGAGTAAAAATATGGACACTGCTTGGAAAAAGTTTTTGTTGTAAGATTTTTGCTTTTGACTGGTGTCTAGATTTTAACTTTTCAATCAACTGCGGAGGCCCAGCGATAAGGTCTGCAAGCAGAGCACTATTTGAGAGGGATGACGAAGATCTTGGACCAGCTTCATTTGTCGTGAGTGCTGGTCAGAGATGGGCAGCCAGTAATGTTGGACTTTTTGCCGGAAGTAGCAATAATATATACATACTTACTTCACAATCACAATTTACCAACACTTCGGACTCAGAGCTTTTTCAGTCAGCAAGACTTTCTGCATCTTCGCTAAGGTATTATGGGTTGGGGCTAGAAAATGGAGGATATACCGTAAAACTTCAGTTTGCTGAAATACAAATTCAAGGTTCTAACCGTTGGGAAGGTACCGGAAGACGACGATTTGACATTTATGTCCAGGTCTGCACCACTTGATCGAGCTTTCTGCTTTACAAGTTAACCTTTTGGTGTACTAATATTCTTCCGAATTTGGTTCTGATGAATTCTAAGATGTAGCTCCGTTTATACAGGGAAGACTTGTTGAAAAGGATTTTGATGTACGCAGAACAGCTGGTGACTCTACTCTTCGAGCAGTTGAGAGAGAATATAAAGCAAATGTATCAGATAATCACCTTGAAATACATCTTTTCTGGGCTGGAAAAGGAACATGTTGTATTCCTATCCAAGGGGCTTATGGGCCATTAATATCGGCCGTCAGTGCAACACCAGGTAACACAAATGGTGAAATCTGTTTTTTTCCCCTGATTTTCACTATCTCCTGATGCCTAAGTGTTACATATTCCTTTTCAGATTTCACACCAACTGTGGGTAATACGCCACCATCAAAAGGAAAGAACAGAACTGGTACTATACTAGGTGTCGTTATCAGCTTAGGACTTTTGAGCATCATTGTGGGTGTGGTTATCTTTATCATCCGAAAAAAAAGAAAGTGGTACACAGATGATGAAGGTATAATTGTAATAAGACACAAACAAGCCTTTGAGCTGAAGAATGCTGGACCTAATAACTAAGCTTGAATATCATCTTCTAAATTGGTTCATTCTAAGAACGGAATTGTTTCTTGCAGAGCTACTTGGTATGGAAGTAAAGCCTTACACCTTTACTTACTCGGAACTTAAAAGTGCAACTCAAGATTTTGATCCCTCAAACAAGCTTGGAGAAGGAGGATTTGGGCCTGTTTATAAGGCAAGTCCCTTACTCACATGGTCATATGGACGAGGTATCTGTATATTCTTCTGAGATATTAGGAAAGAAGAGTATATGTATACATTTTATTTAATAACACAATCAACAGGGAAACCTCAATGATGGAAGAGAGGTCGCTGTGAAGCTGTTGTCGGTTGGATCACGGCAAGGGAAGGGACAATTTGTTGCAGAAATTGTAGCAATTTCATCAGTTCTACATCGTAACCTAGTAAAACTTTACGGGTGCTGCTTTGAAGGAGATCATCGCTTGCTTGTATATGAATACCTTCCTAACGGAAGTCTTGATCAAGCTCTATTTGGTACGCACATAAACATGATTTATTTATCCATGCTTCTGCCAAGCCAAAAGCACTCATTATGCACCTGTCATTCATGATTTGGATATTGCAGGGGATAAGACTTTACATCTTGATTGGTCAACCCGTTATGAGATATGTCTGGGAGTAGCTAGAGGTCTAGTCTATCTCCACGAGGAGGCGAGTGTTCGTATAGTACACAGGGATGTGAAGGCCAGCAACATTTTACTCGACTCTAAACTGGTCCCAAAAGTTTCTGATTTTGGGCTTGCGAAACTATACGATGACAAGAAAACCCACATAAGTACCCGAGTGGCAGGGACGATGTAAGTAATCCCCAAACGTTGACCTTTGGTTTGCAACACAATTATGGATTTATAACACATGTTAGTTGTATCAATGCAGTGGGTATCTTGCGCCAGAGTATGCCATGCGAGGACATCTAACAGAGAAAACGGATGTGTATGCCTTTGGTGTTGTAGTTCTTGAGCTTGTAAGTGGAAGGCCAAACTCTGATGAGAACCTGGAGGAGGAAGAAAGATATCTTCTTGAATGGGTACGTTCTTACTTGTAATCATTGAATTGTAAATGGCCAAAGCATATAATCCTTGTTTATTTATTGTATATAGGCATGGAATCTACACGAGAAAAGCCGTGACATTGAACTAATTGATGATAAGCTAAGTGAATACAACGTGGAAGAAGTGAAACGCATGATTGGCATTGCTCTGCTGTGCACTCAGTCATCTCATGCTTTGAGACCACCAATGTCACGAGTGGTGGCCATGCTTTCAGGAGATGTTGAGGTCAGTGATGTCACTTCTAGGCCAGGCTACCTATCCGATTGGAGATATGACGACACCACAAGGTCCTCTATCAGTGGCTTTCAAACCAAAGAGACAGGCGCTTCCGAATCCTTCTCCGCAAGCTTTGTGACGTATGGCTATGAGTCGCACAGAAACACGGACATCAATGAGGGAAGATGAAAAAGACCCTTGTATGTAACTATGGTGGCTTTAGAGATGTTTGTATATATGGAAGATCTTTATATTCTTGTTTGATTGGAAACACAGATTTCAGTTTGATTCAATAATAATGTTTTTGTAGCTCTGAGTTCGATTTGATCTTGAAGCGGTTGTGATGGGTCCTCAATCAAATCAATGCTTTCTCAGAAGCCACTTGTTCCCTCTGCTTTAGAAGGAAAGAAAAAAAAAGAAAAAAAAAAAGGAAGAATTTTCCCTCTCTAGTAAACGTTTATCAATCAGAGCCTGTGACGTCCCTTTTTAGAGTAATCAACACTCTACGTCTCTGCAAAATGCATCTCTTCATAGTCGTCTTGTTTTTCTTTGGCCGTTGCCGATGATGCCCAGGCTACGGAGGTCTCTGTTTCTGCTCCTAACCATATGTTTCTTGTGTAGTACCGGTTTGGTTCACGTGGTTCACTCTCAAAACCGAACCGGTGCCACTACTCACCCCGACGAAGGTATGTCAATTGAACCACCAATAATCATCGATTGGATTGTAGACTGGAGCTACATCTTCCGATCATCAATTGTATCCATATAAATTCTTAAATCTTTTTTCTTTTTGTTAAAAGGGTTTTGTTACTTTCAATTAATATTTGCTTTTTAAGGGCTAATAATAATTGACCGTTGTGGATAAAAACAGCGCGTGCTGTGAACTCCATCTTCGCGGCTTGGAGGATCCGTGCGCCGAGAGATTGGAACACGAGCGGCGAACTTTGCTCCGGCGCCGCCATCAACGATTCTGTCACCATCGACAACAGGGTCTATAACCCTCTAATCAAATGCGACTGTACTTTCAACAACTCCAAAATTTGCCGCATCACTGCTTTGTACGCCCCTTTCCCCCTTTTGTGCACCTCAAGTGTTCGATGCATTCTCCAAGTGAATGCTTCGGTCTCTTTTTGGATGGTTTTCACAGGAAAGTTTATGCTTGGGAAGTTGTAGGACCTATACCTCAAGAGCTCTGGACTTTGAAGTACTTCACCACACAATTTCTTGTCTCTCACGTAGGACTTTTGGGATCAATGCGTTGTCTGGCCCTGTTCCTAATGAAATTGGTTTGCTTACAGAATTAAGATCACTGTAAGCTTAGCCTGCTTCTTTTTTCAAAGATGATAAATGTCTTTATACTACTTTTGGAGGATGTTGATGGTTCCTTGTACCTGTATTTTTATATATTTTCTGCAGTGGTATTAGTTCAAATAACTTTTCCGGTTCTATACCTGCTGAGATTGGGAATTGTATAAAACTACAGCAAATGTAAGTGCGTCTGTCAAATGTAGATATAGTTTCTGTATTTATTTCCTGGTTATAGTTTAGATATGAAAACTTAAACCTTCAAAATCATTTGGTGATCTCCTACCACAAATCTCTTGCTCATTTGATTATTTTAAAGAATTTCTTACATCTATTGCATTTACATAGATAGTTCTGGACTCAGCGGGAGAATACCTTCATCATTTGCTAATCTTGTGGAGCTGCAAACCGCGTAAGATATATTGAATTCGAATATAAGCTTTATCATTAGATTATAGTTGCCGCTGATTTTTGTAATCTATTTATTACTTTACATTTTAGTATTGCCATTGGGTGATTTTAGTCTTAATGTTGTACCAGTTGGATTATGGACATGGAACTTACAGGTCGGATACCAGAATTTATAGGAAGTTTGACCAAACTTACTACCTTGTAAGAAATTTCATTTATACGGAGTTATATAATATTAATATTACTCTTAGTGGAAAATTCTTCTTTGCATTTAAATGTGGGGATTCAACGATTGGTTTATGTTTTACTGTAGGAGAATTGTCGGAACTGGTTTGAGTGGTCCAATACCGTCGTCATTTTCCAACTTAACTTCCTTGACAGAACTGTATGTGTTGCATCGGTGTCAGAATCATTAGTATTTACTGTTTCTCTTGCTTTCTCTGTCTATACGTATTTATATTCTAAATGTAGGAAGCTTGGTGATATATCCAACGGAAACTCTTCTCTTGAATTCATCAAAGACATGAAATCTCTAAGTACATTGTAAGGCAGCTTTGATTCAACCTTTACTCCAATTCATGATAAGACTAATGTACTATTGTACTGTCTCCTCCGTGTATTTAACATTAATGATATATCTCAGAGTATTGAGGAACAACAATCTCAATGGAACATTACAGTCTAATATTGGAGAGTACTCAAGTTTGCAACAAGTGTAAGTACATATGTCAATATGTTTCTTCAAGTGTAAGTACATAGGTTAATGTGTTACGGTGCAATACATGTCTGTTTTCCAGAGATTTGAGCTTCAACAAACTACATGGACCAATTCCAGCTTCACTTTTCAACTTAAGTGGACTTACTCATTTGTAAGATGATATGTTTTCTGCATCTTTTGGGTCTTTATGTACAGCTATCTGGATAACTGTGAACACATATTGTTGTCTTTATATTAGGTTTCTGGGAAACAACACATTGAATAGTTCCTTGCCAACTCAAAAGAGTCAGTCTCTGAGAAATGTGTGAGTAACAAAATCCTTTATAATTGTTTCATCTTGGACGGTTTTTTAACAGGCCATCATGATATAGACTCAAGTTTCATATACCTTTTACTGAGCACTTAAGTTGAATAAGGGATTCTTGGTTACACGGAAGTGCCAACATTATATATTCTGTAGATACTGATTATTGTTCTTCTATATTTACAGAGATGTGTCGTATAATGATTTGTCTGGAAGTCTTCCTTCATGGTTCAGCTTACCAAACATGACACTGTAAGTAAACAATACACTATATTTCAACTTATATTCACGATGTTATTCAGTCTCGGAAAAATTTCCTTATTTATATCCACCATGAAGCTTCCTATTTATAGGAAGTATTAATCATAGTCATATGTTAGGGAATAGTAAACAAAACTGTATGTTATTTGTGCAGCAACCTAGTTTCCAACAACTTCACATTGGAAGGTCTTAATAACAGGTGATTTTCTTAATTATGTTCTTGTTGATGCAAGTATAAACGACTTATCATTTCTTTCTTAAATATTTTTTCTTTTTGTTAAAAGGGTTTTGTCAGGACTGAAACTGCCAGCAGAAGAACTTCCCCTGCAATCGAGGCAAAGGAATCTGTAAGTGTAACAAATAGATGTTGAGTGAGTAAATACATGGACAGTGCTTGAATGTAATATGCGGAAAAAAAAATGTTTTAAGACTTTCGCTATTGACTTGTGTCTAGATTTTAACTTTGGATCAACTGCGGAGGCCCAGAGATAAGGTCTGCTGGCGGTGCACTATTTGAGAAGGAAGATACGGATCTTGGACCAGCATCCTTTGTCGTGAGTGCTTCACAGAGATGGGCAGCCAGTAATGTTGGAAATTTTGCTGGAAGTAGCAATAATATATACATAGCTACTTTACTATCACAATTTACCAACACTACGGACTCAGAGCTTTTTCAGTCAGCAAGACTTTCTGCATCTTCCCTAAGGTATTATGGGTTGGGGCTAGAAAATGGAGGCTACACCGTAACACTTCAGTTTGCTGAAATACAAATTCTAGGTTCTAACAGTTAAAGAAGTACTGGCAGACGACGTTTTGACATTTATGTCCAGGTCTGCACCACTTGATCGAGCTTTCTGCTTTACAAGTTAGCTTTTTGGTTATGATGAATTTCTAAGATGTAGCTCCGTTTTTACAGGGAAGACTTGTTGAAAAGGATTTTGATATACGCAGAACATCTGCTGACTCTCCTCGTCGAGCAGTGCGGAGAGAATATAAAGCAAATGTATCAGCAAATCACCTCGAAATTCATCTTTTCTGGGCAGGAAAGGGTACATGTTGTATTCCTATCCAAGGGGCTTATGGGCCACTAATATCGGCCGTCAGTGCAACACCAGGTAACACAAATGGTGAATTCTTTTTTTTTTCCCCGATTTTCACTTTTTCTGATGCCTAAGTGTTACATATTCCTGTTCAGATTTCACACCAACTGTGGGTAATAGGCCACCATCAAAAAGGAAATAACAGGACTGGTACTATTGTGGGTATCGTTGTTGGCATAGGACTTTTGATCATCTTTGCAGGTATGGTTATACTCATTATCCGGAAAAGAAGAAAGCGGTACACAGATGATGAAGGTATATATGTAAAATGAACATGAATAAGCATTTGAGTTGAAAATTAAAAATTAAGCATTTGCTAAAATTTAAGCTTAATATCATCTTTTAAGTTGGCTTGTTTTAAGAACTGAATTCTTTCTCGCAGAGCTACTTGGTATGGACGTAAAGCCTTACATCTTTACTTACTCGGAACTGAAAAGTGCAACTCAAGATTTCAATCCCTCAAACAAGCTTGGAGAGGGAGGATTTGGGCCGGTTTATAAGGTAAGTCCCTTACCGAAATGGACGAAATTATCTGCATACTCTTATGAGATACTTGAAAAGAGGATAATATGTAATACCTTTTAATACGTTTCTTTTAATAACACATTCAACAGGGAACCCTCAGTGATGGAAGAGAGGTTGCGGTGAAGCGGTTGTCAATTGGATCACGGCAAGGGAAGGGACAATTTGTTGCAGAAATTGTGGCAATTTCTTCAGTTCTACATCGCAACCTAGTAAAACTTTATGGGTGCTGTTTTGAAGGAGATCATCATTTGCTCGTATATGAGTATCTCCCTAATGGAAGTCTCGATGATGCACTCTTTGGTAATGAACAGAAACATAAATGATCTATCTTTGTTTCTACCAAGTTAAAGTACTCATTATGCCCTTGGTTTGGATGTTACAGGGGTTAAAACTTTACATCTTGATTGGTCAACCCGTTATGAGATATGTGTGGGAGTAGCCAAAGGTCTAGTTTATCTCCATGAGGAGGCGAGTGTTCGTGTAGTACACAGGGATGTGAAGGCAAGCAACATTTTACTTGACTCTGAACTGGTCCCAAAAGTTTCTGATTTTGGGCTTGCAAAATTATACGATGACAAGATTACCCACATGAGTACCGGAGTGGCAGGGACGTAATAAGCAATCCGCAGGCTCTGACCTTTGGTTTGGAACACAATTATGGATATATAACACATGTTAGTTGTATCAATGCAGTGGGTATCTTGCGCCAGAGTATGCCATGCGTGGACATTTAACAGAGAAAACTGATGTGTTCGCCTTTGGTGTTGTGGTTCTTGAGCTAGTGAGTGGAAGGAAAAACATTGATCAGAACCTGGAGGTGGAAAAGAGATATCTTCTTGAATGGGTATGCCTTTAGTTGTCGTATGGGGGAAGTTGGAGATAGTCTTGAATAGCAAAACAACTGATATTGATTGTGTATTTCTTGTACACAGACATGGAATCTAGACGATAAAAGCCTTGACATTGAACTAATTGATGATGAGCTAAGTGAATACAACATGGAAGAAGTGAAGCGCATGATTGGCATTGCTCTGCTGTGCACACAGACATCGTATGCGTTGAGACCACGAATGTCACGAGTGGTGGCCATGTTGTCAGGAGATGTTGAGGTCAATGAGGCCACCTCTAAGCCAGGCTACCTAACGGACTGTACATTTGATGACACCAGTCACACCGCAAGCTCCTCTTTCAGCGCCGTTCAACCCAAAGACACAAGCTTCTCCACGAGCTTTGTAGCGACTGGTTCCAAGACGTCACTCGTAGTCACCGACTGTAAGCCAATGCTTGGATTCAAGATGAAGGCGGGAAGATGACAATGTATCCTCTAAAATTTCTATAATAGCCTATTGAGATGTGTATATGGAAGATGACAATTTTCTTCTCTGGTTGTATGGGAGAAACAGATTTCACTTTTATTCAATAATGATATTTAAGCTGTCTTAATAGACTGGGCTTTTTTAATATCAATTTCCACATTATAAAATGGGCCTGACCCATTAAGTCTTTCCAAAGCAGCGCCATCAACAAATCGTATTAAACCCTGAAACCCTAGTTTCGCTCCATGTATATTTTCTTCGCTCATTAGGTTTAAGGGTTTTAGTTTCTTCTCCTCCAAAATGGCTATGTATCTTCTCTACGAATCTTCTTCTGGGTTTGGCCTCTTCGAAGCACACGGACTAGATGAAATCGGACAGAACACTGAGGCCGTCCGGAGCTCCGTCTCCGACCTCAGCCGCTTTGGCCGTGTTGTTCAGCTCACAGCGTTTCATCCTTTCGGGTCTGCGCTTGATGCCCTTAACCAAATCAACGCCGTCTCTGAAGGTGACTCTTCACTAGCCACTTGTTCCTTGCTTCATGTATTTTGCTGAGTGCTGGTTCTTCGATTTATAGCAAGAATATAGACTTTCTCCTTATTTTTGGTTGTTTGATTTGGCATATAATGAAACCTGTTGGTATATTCTACAAAGCGCTTCAATTTATGGTTCATTCTATTTTTTGTGTTCTGATTTTGTTTCATTCGTTGATCTTTGAACATTGGGTTTATCTGATATTGGTAGGGGTTATGACTGACGAGCTTAGAAGTTTCCTGGAGTTGAATCTTCCTAAAGTCAAGGAGGGAAAGAAACCCAAGTTCAGCTTAGGAATGGCTGAGCCTAAACTTGGTTCACATATATTTGAAGCCACGAAAATCCCCTGCCAGAGCAATGAGTTTGTGCTTGAGCTTCTCAGAGGTGTACGCCAGCATTTTGATAGGTTCATCAAGGACCTAAAGGTTTGTGTTCCTGTCTTTTATTTATGTCCTTTTTAACTTTGTGCCTTTGCTTTGTGGTCTCATAATGATTTTCTATGAATGCAGCCTGGTGATCTGGAAAAAGCTCAACTTGGATTAGCTCACAGCTACAGCAGAGCAAAGGTCAAGTTCAATGTTAACCGAGTGGATAACATGGTTATTCAAGCTATTTTCCTGCTGGACACACTTGATAAGGATATCAATTCCTTTGCCATGAGAGTCAGGTTTGTTTTGTGCTTTTCTCTGTCAGATTATATGTTGCCAATTAGCTTGAGAAGAAATCAATTGCTTAACTGTTTGTAATGTTTTTTCACAGGGAATGGTACTCGTGGCATTTCCCTGAACTAGTGAAGATAGTTAATGACAACTACCTTTACGCCCGTGTCTCAAAGATGATTGATGACAAGTCAAAATTGACTGAAGACCACATCCCAATGCTTACTGAAGTTTTAGGTGATGAAGATAAGGCAAAGGAGGTCGTCGAAGCTGGAAAAGCATCCATGGGTATATTTCTTCAGCTGTGTTTATTGGTAGCTAAGAATTAATGAGTGTTTCTAATCTCTCTTGTTCTGAGACATTTATTTTTGTTCCCTCTTAACAGGCCAGGATTTATCCCCGGTTGATTTGATCAACGTACAAACCTTTGCTCAGAGAGTTATGGACCTTGCTGACTACAGGAAGAAGCTCTATGATTATCTTGTTGCTAAGATGAGTGACATTGCCCCTAATTTGGCAGCTTTGATTGGAGACATGGTCGGTGCCCGTTTGATTTCACATGCTGGAAGTCTGACTAACCTTGCTAAATGCCCATCTTCCACCCTCCAGATTCTTGGAGCTGAGAAGGCACTTTTCAGGTGCAATATCTGGCCTATTCTTTTTAATTTTCACAAGTTTCTTTAGTCCTGCGTGTGACCAGACCGCTGTGGTGTTTCAGGGCGCTTAAAACACGTGGAAATACACCCAAGTATGGTTTGATTTTCCATTCATCGTTCATCGGCCGCGCCTCTGCTAAGAACAAGGGCCGTATTGCTCGTTTCCTTGCAAACAAGTGCTCGATAGCATCCCGGATTGATTGTTTTGCTGGTAAAAATCTGAAACCTCCTGGAGATGAGCTTTGTGTTGTGATGTTTGTTGTAAAGTGTTTAAATTATCTGCCCTGATGACGCAGATAGTGCAACTACTGCCTTCGGTGAGAAGCTTCGCGAACAAGTTGAGGAAAGGCTAGAATTTTATGACAAAGGTGTTGCCCCACGCAAGAATGAGGATGTAATGAAAGAGGTCATAGATAATCTGCAAAAGAAAGGTATTTATTGTAGACTTTTTTGCATACAAAGTCTTCTGATTGTGATGGACAGAGTGTTTGATCGGTGCCATGTTTAGATGAGGAAGGGAAAGAGCCAGTGGAAGCCTCAGTGAAGAAAAGCAAGAAGAAGAAGAAGGCAAAGGGTGAAGACGAAGAAGAAAAAGAGGTGGCGATGGATGAGGACAAGTCAGAGAAAAAGAAGAAGAAAGAGAAGAGGAAGATGGAGACAGCAGAGGATAATGAGAAATCAGAGAAGAAGAAGAAAAAGAAGAGTAAAGCTGGAGGAGAGGAAGAGACTGATGATGGTCACAGCAAGAAGAAGAAGAAGAAGAAGTCTAACGACGAATAGGGATGCAAACATAACGAACCCTGTATTGTATTTTTTTGAGCTTTTTCGTTTTCGTAGTAGTTTCATTCGGATTATCTATGTTTTGGTCTTAAAACGATGCAACTTAATTTTGGTAGAATCGTAAGTTTATTATCCATCATTATAGGCTTGAATGACGGTTTTGTTTCTGTGTTACACTTTACAAGTACCGCTAACACATGACATCAAATACCGGGAGGTACTTGTTTATTTTTTTATTAAATATTATTTTTTCTAACTCGAAAGATAGACTCGATTTGCATTTCAAAATGTGCCAGTTTATAGTAAAAAAATATTATGTTATAAACTAAAAATATTTTACCTTCTGCTACTTAAAATTTAACGAGAAAACCAAAAAAAAAAAATTAAATATGTAATGCAAATTATATGATCACTAAGCAGCAATTACAAACTAGTTCAATCAATGTTTTCGTTTTTGACTATATTCTTTGCTTTTTGTTTATTTTTGTTATGCTGATACATATATTGAATCAATGTTTACAACTGTCAAGGAGTCTCGATCTTAATTAAACAATAAAATTGCAAATTGGTAGTTGTATCTAATAGAAAAACTATAAATAGTTTTACCAAGGAAATTAATGAATTATTATGATATTAACTGTCTGTGGAATGGAGGGTAACTGTAAATATATTAAGCTTACGAAAATTTAATTAGAAAATATATATAGATTAAAAATTTTAAATGCTTTAAATATCTATATATCTTATTATATAAAGGAGAATGATTCAAAGTTAGTAACTCGCATGATCGTGACACGTGTCAATTAAAATTATCAGATTTTGACACGTGTTAAATTAAATAAAACCATAAATTATCAGAGAAAAAATAAAAGATAATGACCAAAACAAAAAAAGGAAATTACATAAAAGGAAAAAGAAAATTTTAAAGGTAGTCCATAATCTTAAAAAAAAAAAAGGAATTTAAAAAAGGGATACAATTCTAAAAGGAAAAGGAATTCTATTATTCCATCTCTATAGTTATTAAGTAAAAAAAAGGATAAAAACGTTTTTAATTAAATTAAAATTATATTTTTACAACATTTAATTTGAAAAAGGAAATTTTAAAG
>CM051365.1:691326-716326 GCA_028015245.1 Cardamine occulta
TTATTTCCTAATCCTAAAACCTAAAATAAATAAAAAGAATAAAACCATAGATTTATCAAAAAAAAAAAAAGAAATTAAAAAAAGGGATACAATTCTAAAAGGAAAAAGAATTCTATTATTCCATCTCTACAGTTATTAAGTAAAAAAAAAAGGATAAAAACGTTTTTAATTAAATTAAAATTATATTTTTACAACATTTAATTTGAAAAAGGAAATTTTAAAGTTATTTCCTAATCCTAAAACCTAAAATAAATAAAAAGAATAAAACCATAGATTATCAAAAAAAAAAAAAAGAAATTTAAAAAAGGGATACAATTCTAAAAGGAAAAGGAATTCTATTATTCCATCTCTATAGTTATTAAGTAAAAAAAAAGGATAAAAACGTTTTTAATTAAATTAAAATTATATTTTTACAACATTTAATTTAATTTGAAAAAGGAAATTTTAAAGTTATTTCCTAATCCTAAAACCTAAAATAAATAAAAAGAATAAAACCATAGAATTATCAAAAAAAAAGAAAAAGAAATTTAAAAAAGGAATACAATTCTAAAAGGAAAAGGAATTCTATTATTCCATCTCCATAGTTATTAAGTAAAAAAAAGGATAAAAACGTTTATAATTAAATTAAAATTATATTTTTACAACATTTAATTTGAAAAAGGAAGTTTTAAAGTTATTTCCTAATCCTAAAACCTAAAATCAAAAATAAAAGAATAAAACCATAGACTTATCAAAAAAGAAAAAGAAATTTAGAAAAGGAATACAATTCTAAAAGGAAAAGGAATTCTAATTTCCCACCTCTATAAAACCTGTTTGACACCTTCACAAATTCATAACCAAAAAAACTTTTACAGATCTAAACAGTTCATAAACTTTTATTTAATTGTTTTCGGGTTTCAAGAGAACTACAATGAGTGCTTGAAATTCTAAACAACAAGGGCGAGTATTTGACATTGGATCGGTTAAAAAAACGCCATACCGCTGCATCAGTAGTTCGCCTAATCGAAAGTGGGAGGCAAGAAATCTGAAAAAAAAAACAATGAGCTCATAGGAATTAATTTCCTCTTACTTGATGAGAAGGTTAGTTTTATTATTAAATTAAAAATATGTTTACCTAATTTTAAAAACTTATTATCTAACTCTAATCCAATTTTTTATAGGAAACTACTATTCAAGGTTCTGCACACCATTCCCTTCTTGAAAAGTTTTGAGATCAATTATGTGTAGCAAATCTTATTGAGAGTTGCAATTTCAATTTGCAAGACTGCAATAAGAATTACAAAGTCTCCGATCATAAATTTATGATCGGATTAACTGAGAGAACAAAAATAGCCTCTAGGACAACAATTTTGCCAAATAGCTCATGAAAAATTTCGACTTGAAATTACGAGTATTTGGCTAAATTGAAAGATACAACTGAAGATTTATACTGGACATTCTTGCTTTTTTAAATTTAAAATTTATATTCTATATATATATTTATATGTGTATTTGATTTTTTTTTTAAATATAGATGTAATTGGCTATATCAAAAATATGGACAAAACAGATGTTCGTAGTCAAACTACAGCCAAACTAAGAAGGGTTACTCTGACTTTATTATTAGAAAGGTAAGTTTTTTTTCGTTTAGATTGCACTCTCATCATACTTTTAACGGCTACTATTATTTTTGTGTCTCTTATTTGTTCATATTTTTTAATGAATAAACAGTGGAATAGAAATATCAGCAACAATATGGGAAGAACAAGCAGAACAATTGGAAGATAAATATCGTGGGATGAAAAGTGATAACATTGTTCTCATCATGACAAAAGTTTTGATAAAGACGTATCAAAGTGCAATTTGTCTGTCGGCATCTTCTGAAACCAAATTCTATTTAAATCATGATTTTGATTCTGTTACTGCATTTCGAAAAAGGTATATTTTAAGTTTTTTTTTTTAGTTTCAAAATTACTTATTTGTTGATACTTAATTTATCGAATTAATTAAAATCTATATTGTATCTCTTTAGCTTTAAATACGATGGAGGGTGTATTGTTAATCTAGGCGACATGACTGAAGAACAATCAATTGATAATAAAGATTCTGAAGCCCAACATTCAATTAATGATCTTTGGGAGTTTATCTCATCTCGATGTCCCTCGGTAATGCAACTACATTCAATTGATAATTTCTCGCATATCTTATTAAATGTTAGTGATACTAAGATAATTAGCTAAATATTTTCAAACTTATTAATTTCAGGATAAGAAATTTGTTTGCAAGGCAACTATTACCGAGATTGTGTCACGTAAAGGTTGGAATTACATATCGTGTTCAAGTTGCTCAACAAAGTTAACAAAGTCAGAATCATCGCTTTCTTGCCAAAAATGTGGTAAATCACAATGCGTAGGATTGCTGAGGTATTATTCACAATATTATAATATCTATTATTTTTCTATCATTAAGTTTTGCAGATACTAACTCATTATTTATCTTCCAGTTTCAGAATTGAAGTAATAGTAGACGATGGAAAAGATTCTGCAACTTTTGTCATATTTGATGAAGATGGTTCTAAAATCACTTGGAACAATGCTGAATCCGTAAGAATGATATATAATGTAAATATATTATATTTGTGTTGACTTAAATTTTATCTAATAGTTGAGCCAATTTTGATACAGATTAAAAAAAAACTTCGGACGAACAAGAGTTGGCACAGATTCCCAAAAGTGTGAAGTCTATCGTAGGTGAAACTTATTTATTCAAATAAAAATTAAGAAAAAGGATTTTGAAAGATCGTATCAGAGCTTCACAGTGTCAAAGATTCTCAACCACAAAAAGGTACATATAAGATATGCCAATTTTTGCTTGCGTTATTATAAGGGTATATTAGTTAACTTAACATTTGGTTTTTTTTGTCTTTTATCTTCAGCCAATTTCGAACGACAAGAATTGTGAAAACAATTGCGAAGACCAGAAAGAACCAACTGGCAATCTTAAGAAAAAACAACGAATTGAAGTCTAAATCTTATTATATAAGATAGTTTTTAAAGACTAAGCTGTTTGTTAGGTTTTTTTTTTTTTTTTGGTCAAGTTTGTTAGGTTGCTTTAATTTTTTTTTAATATACTATACAATGAGAAACACCTAAAGTTATACTATAGTTTTGGTTTCTATTATCTTTTCACCCTTTTATCCTTTAATTTTGTTTCTTAATTATAGACAGAGGGAATATAGACATGTTACTCTGATTTTGATTGCTCATTACGCCTGCTGTATAACAAATTCTTTCCTCACAATCTGGAAATCTTTATACCAAAAACACAGTAATTACCCAAGCATTACAATTATACCAGAATCATCAATTGCGGTTTGCAAAATCTGATGGTTTATTTTGATAATAAGTCAAATCTATCAATTCACAGATTGGAACTCTATGTTCATCTTAATACATATCAAGAACCCAATAATTACGTGAAATCAACGAAATCGATCTCACCCTTAAAACAAATAACATCACTATATTTTCTAAATATAATAATTTTTAAAAATTTAAAAGGAAAAAAAAAGATTAGTAGAGATGACATGAAACATTGAAAGTACAATAAAATTTTAGGAAAAGGGATATTATTTTTAAAATATAAATGTTAAAAATATACTTAATTAGTAATAATATACCATGAAAGTAAAATAAAGTTTTAGGAAAAGGGATATTCTTTTTAAAATACAAACGTTAAAAATATACTAAATTATTAATTACATAAATTAAAGCAATTAAAAAACGAATGTGCTAATATGGTTACTTTTAAAAATATTTATAACATTTAAAAAAGTAAAAATAACTAATGCTACTAAGATAAGGATGATTAGTTATTCAATCCAAAGCTATTGAAGAAAAGGAATCTGCGTACACATTCCTTTTTCAAACAAAAGGAAAAAATAGTCCACTATAATTACCTAGAGCTATAAGGAAATTGACAATATAATCCAATCTATAAATAGTTGAAGAACATGCATTGTGTAAATTACGAGAATCAATCGAGGCATCAAAACATGAATACCAAAGATAAATACGCAAATAATGAAAAAGATAAACAACGAGATAACAAAAGGAAACGCCAGATTATGAATGATGCTCAGATTGCTATAATGGAGAAGACGCTATATAAGAACCTCATAAGCGGATCAAAGCAGCTACATTACAGACATGGGTCGACAAACTAAATCAAAGTGTAAGTATAAAACCCACTTTTAAATTCACATATATTTTTGGAAAATTCCAGCCTAACATTACTTTTACAAAATATAGGGTCCCGAGCTTACAACTACACAGCTTAGAAATTGGTAAGAACCGCTATTCTATCCTATTAAAATATTCAAATTTACACTTCCCTGTACAAAAAATATAATTCAGGATTTACAACAAAAAAACAAAGGTAGTTCGAACTACCAACAAATCAAGCCCATCAACTTCAAATACGGAAATTTTTCTAGATAATGTCTCAACAATTACGAAAACTGAAGATAATTCTGATAGCAATACATCAAACGGAGAAGATATTGATAAGAATCAAGGAAAACATGTTGGAGACAAAAGACGCAGATGCCTAAGAAGAAAACTAGCAAAAAATAATGGTTACGAGTTGATGACATGTACTTACTGTGATACATTGGTTTGGAAATCTGAAAGTGTGCAACTGATTGGGAAAGCATTGAAATTTACAATTTGTTGTCAACAAGGACGAGTTGTCCTCACGCGACCTCGACACCCTCCAGCTTATTTAGATGACCTACTATCACGATCAACATCGTTTAGAAACAATATAAGAGCATACAATTCAATGCTTGCTTTTACATCTATGGGAGGGAAAATAGATTACGATATCAACTCAGGAGATGGTCCTTACACTTTTCGTATGCATGGTCAGAATTACCACAAAATTGGATCACTGCTACCGGACAAAGGAGAAATACCACGTTTTGCGCAGCTCTACATATATGATACATGTCACGAAGTTCAAAACCGTCTCAAAGCACTAGCAAAAGGAAAAACGAATGAATTAGATGAAGAAATTCTAAGCAGATTGATTGAAATGATAGACATTAACAACAAGCTAGCTAAGGTGTTCAGAATCGCTAGAGATAGATACGAATTGGGAACAGGTGAAGAATTCTCAATTAGGCTGATAAAGAATAAAGAGCGTGGCAGACAATTTGATATTCCAGAAGGAGATGAGATTGCGGGCCTTATTGTGGGTGACTTGACTATCCCAAATTCTGACAGAGACATTATAGTGCATCCTAAAATGGATAAACCTCAATGGATAAGTATCTTACATCCATTGTACATGACACTCGCAGTATCCTTTGCTGTTTCCATATGGTGAGCAAGGCTACATTGAGAAAAGCATTCCGCATTCTGAAGCGTCTGCAATCAAGAGATCATATGTTACTATGCGAGAGTATTATGCATATCGATACATACAAGATTATCTTCTCCAGGGACAATAGTTCGTTCAGGTCGCTTTTTTTCACCAATACATCGTTGATGCATATACTACTATCGAACAAGAACGTATGAACTTTTATCAATATAACCAGACAAAGCTTAGAGCAGACCTATACAACAATGTATGTGATGCAATTGATCAAGGGATTCAGATTCAAAAACACTTGGTAAGAGAATTATTCTTCCCTCTTCATTCACAGGCGGACCCGCGGTACATGGCGGAGAATTATCGAGATGCAATGGCAATATGCAGATGGTATGGAAATCCAGATCTTTTCATTACTATAACTGCAAATCCAAAGTGGCAAGAGGTGACTGATCATATAGAGAGAGAGGAAACGAGAATGCAAATGATAGACCAGATGTTGTATGTCGAGTGTTTAAAATGAAGTTAGACGAACTTCTTGCAGATCTACAAAATGGACTATTCTTCGCCCCATTTCTGCAGTACTAATATTAACTATATCCATTAATTATTTTTCTTGAGCTATATTTACTAATGATTTTAAAATTTATAAACAGTTGTTCACACAATCGAAGTTTCAAAACGTGGCCTTCCACATGCACATATACTTTTGTGGCTACACAAGTCTAAAGAAAATCCATCTCCGGAAGATATTGATAGTTTCATTACATCCGAGTTACCAAACAAAGAAAGTGATCCGAAGGTTTGCGATTGGTTGAAACACTTATGATGCATGGACCATGCGGGAGAAAGTGTATGGAAAATAATAAATGCACAAAAAATTTCCAAGACCCTATAATGACGCTTACAACTATCAGGTGAAGCTGGCTACATTACATACCGTAGAAGATCCGATGAAACAAAATTTGTAATGAAAGGCGACACAAAGCTTGACAATCGTTGAGCCTAATAATCTATTACTCATGAAAAAATACAAGGCTCACATCAATGTAGAGTGGTGCAACAGGTCGTCTGCCATAAAATATTTATTCAAATATATCACAAAAGGTGTAGACATGGCTACTATGCTGATCGAGAAAGTAAAACCAGTGAATCAGAAAACAGAAGAAGAAAAATCAAAAGAAGAGATTAATGAAATAAAGAACTACTTGGAATGTCGTTACCTTTCAAAGATGTGAAGCTGCGTGGCGAATTCTCGAATTAGATATACATGAACGAAAACCTGCAGTAACAAGGCTACCGTTACACTTACCGGACCAACAGACCATCGTTTACCCTGAAGGGAGCAATCTAGAAAACATTATTTCAAAAGAAGGAATTGAGAGAACAATGTTTACCGAATATTTGGAGATGAACAAACGTTGTCCTGAAGCAAGAAAACTTACATACAGCCAGTTCCCTACAAAGTTTGTGTGGAATTCAGATGAGAAAAAATGGAAAAAAGACAAAAAGGATTCAGCATTGGAAGGTTAGTGAACATTCATCCAAGAGCAGGAGATCTATACTATTTGCGAATGTTGGTGAATATAGACAGAGGTAAAACAAGCTTTGATGATATACTTACCGTGGACAATGTAAAGCACACATCATTCCAAGCAGCATGCTATGCAAGAGGTATGTTGAATGGCGATACAGAATGGAAAGAGGCCATGGATGAAGCAGCACAATATGCATATCCTTACCAGCTCCGTGGACTCTTTGTGACATTGATAATTTTCTGCGAGTTAAGTACCCCACATTCACTATGGGAGCATTGTTGGCGTCATCTAGCGAAGATATTCCACGATACAAAGGAAGACGTTAGACTTCAACAGTATGGAATTCCCAGATCAAGTCTTACAAAGTTACACACTTATAGAGATAGAGAGAATCATGGCATCGAATGATAGATCACTAAGCGAATTCAAGATATGCCAAAACCAGACAAGGAGTTGCTAAAAAAAATGAATAACACAATGCTAATCGACGAGAAAAATTACAACATTTCTGAAGAAGAAGAAGAACATTGCAGGTTGATAAAAACATTAAATGACGAACAGAAGAAAGTCTATGACGCTGTGATCAACTCAATCGACCAAAAAAAGGGAAATTGTTTTTTTAAATGGACCGGGTGGAACAGGAAAGACATACGCCTACAAGACGATTATCTCGGGTTACGATCACAAGGAAAAATTGTTCTACCAGTGGCGTCATCTGGAATTGCAGCTACACTTTTACCTAATGGCCGAACGCACATTCCCGTTTCAAGATTCCGATAGATCTTCATCAAGACAGCATGTGTAACATCAATCGTAGTTCTATGCTCGCTGAATTACTTAAACAAACAGATCTTATAATTTGGGATGAAGCACCAATGTGTCATCGATTTGCTTTCGAAGCTCTTGATAAGAGTTTGCGAGATGTGCTATCTGAGACAGATACAGATGCAGCAGCGAAAACCTTCGGTGGGCAAAAAGTTCTTCTTGGAGGCGATTTTAGACAAATTCTGCCGGTCATACCGCAAGGCACCAGACAAGAAACAGTTAAAGCAACGATCAACCGATCAAATTTATGGAACTACGGCTCTGTATTCACTCTTGAGAGAAATATGAGGTTGCACCAAGCGGAAAAAAGATTTTGCAAGATGGTTACTATGTGTTGGTGATGGCACGACACCTAAGCCTCTAAAACATAGAAATTCAAATGATGAAACATCCAAGCTGCAAATAGACCAGGAATTGCTCTTGCAAAACGATGAAGATTCTGAAGAACACATTGCGAAGACTACATATCCAGATTTCCATACTTTGTTTAAAGACAAGGATTATCTGATTGAACGTGCAATTCTTACTCCTACAAACGAGATAGTAGATAAAGTGAATAACTACATGTTATCTTGCCTAGAAGGAGAAGAAAAGGAATATTTGAGTTCTAATAGTATCGGTGATGACAAAAAAGAAGTGGCAAATCAACAAATACTTTACCCCACAGTGTTATTAAACACTCGAAATTCTCAGAGTATTCCAAACCACCAACTAACTCTCAAGATAAATACACCAATCATGTTACTAAGGAATTTAAATCAAAGAGAGGGCTTTGCAATGGGACAAGATTAATAGTAACTTCGCATGGGCACAAGGATTATCGGCGGAGATACTTACTGGAGATCAAGTAGGAAAAGGTTCTTATTCCTAGAATAATTCTAACACCAACAGATGCAAGATGGCCTTTCAAACTAAGAAGACGTCAATTCCCTGTACGAGTTTGCTATGCAATGACTATCAACAAAAGCCAAGGTCAAAGCTTGAACAAAGTTGGTCTATATTTGCCAAATCCAGTTTTTTCTCACGGACAACTATACGTTGTTAGCAAGATTGACAACAACTGCATGACTCAACATTCTCAATCTGGAACCTAACAAATACGACAATAATATCTTAGATAACATTGTATACCAAGAAATTTTCAACAACATATGAAATTTTACAATCACTTTAATTCATTCAATATAAGAATATCTTAGAAACAAAGACACAATATTTTTTTTTACATCAAATCTCAGCATTTCAATCGAAATATGGACAAGAGACTAAAGACATCAAGAGACCAAACAAAACGACAAAACAAACTAAAAACAACCAAGCAATCATCAGGTGGAACTGATTTGGAATCATGGAGCAACAACAAAAAGCAAACAGGTTGACTGTAAGAAAATCAGTCAAACAACAAACAGCTTTGAGATTAAAAACATACGGTATAAAGCAACATGGAGCTTTGCAATTAGTAAAACATAACAAAACAAGACAATAGTTAACTAAAATTTTCGAATTGAAACATGACAAGGAAAGCAAGTAGTATTATCAATCATTAAAACACGTTACAAGTAGTATTATTAATCAATTAACACACTTTACAAGATGCTCGAAGGGCGATATCAATTAAAAAAACATGAAGCAGAGATTTGCGATATCAATCATAAACAAGAAAGACAAATCACAAGCTAATTGATATTGGAATCATACCAAATAGTGCTTTCTCTTGGGATTGGGTATAAGAACGGCAAGTAGAGCTCACGGTTGGGAAGACAAAGTAAATCATCAATATCCATAGGGCGTTTTGATTTTCAAGCGGTGGAGAATTGCTCTCCAAGCGGTGGAGAGTTGTTCTCGGGAGGTGGAGAATTGAAAAAGATTAATTGAAGAAGAAGATGATTGAGAGAGTAGAGGAGAGTTAGATCGATTGAGAGACTAGATTGAGTGAACGAGTAGAAGAGAGTTTTGCTGTTTCTTTTTTTTTTTGTTAAAGAGCTGTGTTTTGCTGTTTCTACAATATAGAAGAAACAACAGTGTCGTTTCTTAATAAAAAACGGCAAACAGTTTCATACGAATAAACACAAACGAGCATATATACTTTAACGTCTACGTACTGAATTAAAAATATATAGAATTATTGTCCATTTTATGTGCTGTCAGAGAAAAAAGAAAAAAAAAAAGAAAATCACCAGGTAAAAACAAATCTACATTTATTTATTCTTTGGACAACAAAAAATCTTATGGAAACATGTGTATTTGTTTTAAATTTTCACTTGCTTTATATAAGATTTTTATTGGTCCTTATTTAAATAAAAAATTAAAAAATTTATCCATATTTTAAATTCAGACATTTTAAAATATAGAACATTAAACTAAAATTTATTACGAGAAAAACATACAATATGTGATTAATAAGGTACAATAATATTTGAACAAATATTAAAAATTCATACAAAAATTACTAATGAATTCAACCCGTGCAACGCACGGGTCCTAATCTAGTATATATATATTAGAAAATATATATATCTTAATCTGTTCTTCTTCCACTTGAGTTTCCGACCCAAGTTTGCTCACTTGGTCAGAGACAAACATAGAAGCATCATTATCGTACAAGGTAAGACTCTTGTCTGATCCTTTTATTTTCTCGTTAAACTATAGCTATTGCTCCACTTATTTCAAATAGTTTGGAAACATTGATTTAAATCCTGTTTTAAGTCCAGTTGATATCTCTTTTAATTACATTCCTCGTACTAAGAACTCTGTTGCTGATGCTCTGTCTAAAAGAGCTCTCTTATCTTTTGAGGAGACTACTCCCATGTAATTCTCTGTTTTAATGAAATGGAATAGGTTCGACCAAAAAAAAGAAGTCCAGTTGATATATATAGGGGTGTTTTAAAAAAAAGTTCATAAGATGATGTCTTCATAAATGTTGTATGTGTGTCTTGGGGAATAGTAGAAAAGTACATAAATTGGTTGCTAGCTCTGTTTCTGCCAAAGAAAAACATAGATTATGTTATAGTAAAACAATTGTTAATTTTGATTGAAAAGAAAGATATAACAAAAATGTTGGGAGTTAGATTGTAACGATGTATGATATGTTTTTAAATTTTGGTTAATATATATGAAACATGCATAATTTATTTGTACAAGTTGGACAAAACGAAGTTTTTTTAATTGTAATGGATATTAATATATGATGTATTTTTTTGCAGAAAGAAGCACTGAAACTAGAGTCTTAATTCGGGTTATGGATGATGTGTAGATTAGATGAATGTATAGGATGCAAACGTGCAACTGTTGAAAAGCTCCCAAAAATGCAAAAAATAAAAGAAAAGAACGCAAAGCACAAAACAAAAAAACCACTTCAATTTTTCACAAAATGAAAAGAGTCGAAGCACGATAGAGTTGAACTAGTAGAAGGACGATAGAGTCAAAAAGTCGCAGTACGATGGTCGAAGCACGATAGAGTCGAACTAGTCGCAGCACGATAGTCGAAACAGTCGTATTAATAGTCGAAGCACGATAGTATCGAACTAGTCGAAGCACGATAGTATCGAACTAGTCGAAGCACAAGACCTCAAGAACATGTTTACTGGAAATTCCTCACATTGGCTAAAAAGAAAATCTATCAAATTTTGTAAAATGTAAATGACCAACGCCAAAAAATGACATATCATGGACTGCGTTCTCCTCTGATCAGCGAGTTGTTAACAAAGCATGGACTGTTCTGGGAGACTTTAATCAAGCCCTCAACCCAGAAGATCATTCACTAATTGACAGTCAATGCATTAACCGAGGCATGCGCGACTTCAGATCATGTTTGCTTGATGCCTCCTTGGTTTATCATAATTACAGAGGCAGTACCTATACTTGCTGGAATATGAGTGAGTATAATCCATGGGAAAAGAAGATTGATAGAGTTCTCGTCAATGCAAATTGGCTTGACCTGTGGCCGATGTCCTTTGGTTTGTTTGGCGAGCCGGACTTCTCAGACCATACCCCGAGCTGTATCATTTTAAATTCTGAAGTGCAGAGGCAGCGAAACCATTCAAATTCCTCAACCTGCTCCTTCTAAACTCAGATTTTATTCATATGATACAAGTACATTGGTACACTTTCAACTTCATAGGTTCGGCGATTTACAGGATCAGTAGAAGCTCAAGGCTTTAAAGCCCCCTATCAGAAGCTTCAGTAAAGAAAACTACTCTAATATTTAGAAAAGAGTGACTGAGGCTCACGTTTTGCTTCTCTCTAAGCAGCAACAGCTCTTAATTCAGCCAACAATCAGCTTAGCTATGGAAGAAAGGGAAGTACACAGGAAATGGCAGATCCTTGTTAAGGCAGAAGAGGCTTTTTTGAGACAAAAAGCTGGTATCAATTGGTTATCAAATGGAGACTACAACTCTGCATTCTTTCATCGCATAGCTGCAACAAGAAAATCCCAAAAGCATATTCACTTCTTGCTTGATGGGGTAGGTAATCGGATAGACACTCAGTAAGAAATTATTGATCATTGTGCGGGTTACTTTGAGGATCTGTTAGGAAGCACTGAAAGCCAACCGTTGTTCATCTCTCAAGATATTAGTTGCCTTTTAAGCTTCAGATGCTCATCAGCTCAAGCCGATAAAATTGAGTCTTTGTTTACAAATGAGGAGATTCGAGCTGCTCTATTCTCTTTACCTCGAAACAAAGCTGCAGGCCCTGATGGCTATTCTGCATAGTTCTTGACAAGCTGCTGGAGTGTGGTAGGGCCAGAAATGATTTCAGCTGTTAAGGAATTTTTTGCTACAGGCCAGTTACTTAAACAGTGAAATGCAACTACTCTTGCTCTCATCCCAAAGATTACTAATGCCTCCTCTGTCATAGAGTTTAGGCCAATTTCTTGATGTAACACATTGTATAAGATCATCTCAAAGCTCCTAGCAAGCCGCTTACAGGATCTTTTGCCTTCAGTCATCTCTCACACCCAATCAGCATTTATTAAAGGAAGACTGCTTGTTGAGAACGTGCTCCTTGCCACCGAGATTGTCCAAGGATACAACAGGAAGAATATCGAGCCTAGAGCAATGCTAAAGGTTGATCTTCGCAAAGCCTTTGACTTGGTAAGATGGGACTTTATCTTGACCATTTTGAGGATTATTGGACTTCCATACCGTTTCATCAACTGGATTTCTGTGTGCTTAACCTCTCCAACATTCTCGGTTTCGGTGAATGGTCATATTGGTGGTTTCTTCAAGAGCATAAGAGGTATCATGCAAGGGGATGCATTGTCACCATACTTGTTTGTTCTTGTGATGGAGGTTTTCTCCAAGCTTCTTGAAACCCATTACACATCAGCTCATATGGGATATCATCCTCACACGGCAAACTTGAATATCTCCCATCTTATGTTTACTGACGATGTGATAATATTTTTTATGGAAGCAGCAACTCTCTGCATGGAATAAATGAAGCATTGGACTTGTTCGGCAGCTGGTCTGGTCTCCAAATGAACCCGCAAAAGACTAAGCTATTTCTAGCAGGAATTAACCAACTAGAATCCAAGAACTATCCAGTTTTGGATTTCCAATTGGTTCTCTCCCAATCAGGTACTTAGGCTTACCCCTGATGCACCGGAAGCTCAAAATCTCTTGAGTATTCCCCTCTCTTAGACAAGCTCGAAGATCAATTTAAGTTGGGCTGTCAAGGCTCTCTCTAATGCTGGTCGTCTTTAGTTATTATCTTCAGTCATCTATGGCACAGTGAACTTTTGGATTTTGGCTTTCATCTTGCCAAAGAGCTGCATCGCAAAGATTGAATCAATGTGTTCGCGCTTCTTATGGACTAGAGATATTGATAACTTCCATTCTTCTAAAGTAGCATGGTCCTCTGTCTGCTCGCCTAAAAAGGAAGGGGGTTTATTTGCGGTGTGGAATAATACATTGTGTTTGCGACTGATTTGGCTACTCTTCTCGCAAGGTGGCTCTCTCTGGGTTGCTTGGCATCACAACACAGCTTAAAAGACTTCAGTTTTTGGGCAGTTGAAGAGAAACAAATGGACTCATAGAACTGGAAATCGATTCTCCGCTTAAGGCATTTGGCTGGGAATTTTATGTCTTGTATCATGGGAAATGGATCTCTTGCAAGCTTTTGGAATGACTCATGGACACCCTTTGGCCCGCTCATAAGTTTGTATAAGTTTTTATATTTTGAGGACACAAGGTCGTTTGTATTTTATAAATCTCGTTTTTTTATTTATAAACTCTCCATAACAAATGTGTAAAGTTATATCAAATAAAATGTTCGTTTTTAAGAGAGATATATAAATATAAATTTATTTGATTAAAATATAGTAGATAAGTAATTGGTGGCATGGTGGCTAAACGCGCGGTAAAGTAAATCTAATTTATTAAGATTGTGAAAATTTAGTTAAAATAACGCATAAATTACAATTAAAAACAAATAAGCAAAATGGACATATGGTATCATCTTTTAAATATCAAAATGAATTGAGGCCATAAAATAAGACGAGCAGCTTGCATTTGAATGGTTAGTTGAAAAAAGGTAATATTGAATAGAGGTTAATGAAGTAACTCGTGTATGTATCAATAGAGCTACCTCCTCATGAACGAGAGCTAACTCAAGACCAATCACAAGCCCATTAGTTTAAATAAGCTATTTACACCCGTCAAAGAATTATGATATAATCAATCATAGGAAAAAAAAAACTTAGCATAATGATAATGATGATCAAGTTTTTGCTGTTAACATTTCTGGTGACGTCTCTAATATCGACTTTTGCCGAGAAGGACTTGATGACAAACGAATGCCATAAAGCACAAGTCCCGACCATATGCATGCAATGTCTCGCCTCCTAATCATCACCAAGTTTTCACTTCTAATAAAGGCATATACTATATTAAACAATCTATAGTATTAATGTTCTCTAGCTAATATATCAATGTTGTAGCAACATAACGGATCTATTATCGTCAAAGAAAAACAAAGGTGAATTGAAAACAATTCTGGAGGATTGCAAAACAAATTTGTCGACGGAGGCAACTACAAAACTGTCGGAAGCCAAAACGCGTTTGGAAACCGGCGATTACGACAAAGCCGGACAATCGATAAAGCTTGCGCTTGGCGTTCCTTCGAGCTGTCGTGCCAATCTCGACTTCGTCAAGTTCACGTCTCTTGAACTATTTAGTCAAATCAATATCTATGGCCAACTCTCTGATGCTGCTATGAGAATCATTGATCGCTTCTAGTTTCTCTATATGTAACTCAACATCGATGCTTACCCCCAAGTTTAATAAATTATTTCCTCTGGCTCTTTTATCTTGAGATTTCTTCTTCTTTTTCCATGCATGATTTCAGTTTAACATTTCACCATCTACTAATCATAGTAAATGTGAAATGTTAGAAATTATGCCATGTGGCGTATGACTCAGCAGAAATATGTTATGTGGCATCCGATTCATCGATTTTTAAAAATTTTACTAAGTTGAAATTGAAAAAATGCACTGTATATTAGTTCGTGTATGAAAAGATACCGTGAATATTGTTCAAGTTGGAATTGGTCATTTTCCCTTAGACATGTTTATTTTATTTGAATAAATTATTATTACTTTTGTTTTAATAAAGTTGTTTTTTGCAAAATTTATATTTTTTCCACAATGCTTATATATAAACTATAAATTTTGAGGGCACATGGTCGTTTGTAATTTTTATATTTAAAAATAAATCTCCTTTTTTAATTATAAAATCTCTAAACCAAATATGCAAAGTTAGATTTAGACTTAGAAAGATAATAGTAACGGAAAAGATATTCAAAATGGATTGTGCTTTTTTTTTAATTATACTGGATTGTGCTTTTTTTTTTTTAATTAAAATGGATTGTGCTTGTATCTTTTACTTTTAAAAGTTATCTTAATGGCAAGAGATACAAATATAATTAAATTAAATGTTTCTTTTAAAAAAGTTCTACATTTAATTGTGGGTAACGGTAAAATAAATATAATTTATACGATTGTGAAAATAATGTATAGATTACAATTAAAAAAAGCAAAATGGACGTATGGGATCATCTTTTAAATATCAAAATGAATCGAGGCCATACAATTCGGCAAGGGATCTGAATTAACTCGTGAATGTATAGAGCTACCTCCTCATGAACCAGAGATAACTCGTGACCAATCACAATCCCATATTATTAGTTTAAATAAGCCATTTACACCCGTCAAAGAAATATAATATAAATCAATCATAAGAAGAAGAAAAAAAAACTACATAGCAAAGATTGATGGTGATGATGATCAAGTTTCTGTTGATCAAGTTTCTGTTGTTTACATATCTGATGATCTCTCCAATATCGATTTGCGCCGATAAGGACTTAATGGTAAACGAATGCCACAACACACAAGTCCCGGCCATATGCATGCAGTGTCTCGAATCCGACCCAACCTCCGTCAGTGCCAATCCTGTTGGCCTCGCAGGCATCGTCATAAACTATCTCGACTCTCGCCTCCAAAACATCACCAAGTAAGCTTTCACTTCTAATAAACCATATAGTATTATATATTAATCAATATATAATATTAACATTCTCTAGCTAATATATCAAATTTTGAAATGTTGTAGAAACATAACGGATCTATTATTGTCAAAGGAAGACAAAGGTGACGTGAAAACATCTTTGGAGGCTTGCAAAAAGGACTTGTCAACGGAGGCCATTACAAAACTGTCGGAAGCCAAAACTGGTTTGAAAACCGGCGATTACGACAAAGCCGGTCTATCGATAAAGCTTGCGCTTGGTTTTCCTCTGACATGTCGCGCCAATCTCAAAAATGTCAAGTTCACGTCTCTTGAACTATTTAGTCAAATCAATATCTATGGCCAACTCTCTAATGCTGCGATGAGGATCATTGATCACTTCTAACTCAGCTTCTATTTTCTCTATATGTTACTCAACATCGATGCTTATACATTATAATATATATAGTTTAACATTGTTTTACTCCATTCAATAACATTGGAACATTACTACAAAAATGTGATCTCCGAGGATGAACAGCCATCCGGTAAGGTAGATGATCAGTGCCAATCACAAACCCATCTATCTCTCGTTCTTAAATTCATTGACATCTTATGGATTCTTTGCTTTCTCAAATCCTGTTTTAAGAACCCCGGAAAGTAAAACAAAAAGCTTCATGAAAAGTCGAAAAGTGGCAGAAAACTGTAAGAATTTTTTCAAGTATATAGCATCAAATCAATACATGTCTTTCTATATGAAGTTTATCCTCAAAAAAGAAATTGTAACGCTTCCTGAACCTACAAAAGATACAAAACTTTTGTTCACTTAAACACAAACAATGAGGGAACTATCACTACTTTCATATTCACAAGAGAAAGATAGATACCTTCAAGGTCAAAGAATCTCTTAACCCAAAACTCAATAGTTATGCATTACAAGATCAAATACTCGGAGAGAAGAAATAAGAGAAAAAGAGATTCAAAATTTTCTCAACCCTCGAACTTATTTACCTTCTTTGGAAGGTGAACTACCGAAACTAGAGGTGTCAATTGAGCTGTCCAGCGCCCTATTAGGCGTGTCCATATGGACCATTATTTTTTATGGGCCATATTGGTCGATCCGTAATGGACAATAGTCCAATAATAGTCTACGTCCAATAAAACCCATGTCCATATGGGTCTTGCCCATGGACATTCCAACTTCAAGTTTTGTCAAGTTTAACCAATAATAATTGTTTTATTAACTTATTTATATTTAGGGAAAATACCATAAAAATCTTTAATTTTACAATTTTTTCCAACTAAAACCTCCAACTATTTGTGTTTCCAAAACAAACATTTAAATTGATAAAATTTTCTAACAAAAACCTCAAACTATTTTTGTTTTCAAAACAAACCTCCAAATATAAAGTTTTGCTTACTTAAACCCTCAACTTCTCAATCTTGATCCCAATGAAAGTTAATTGACGATCAATGATAATTCCGCAAATGCATGTTAACTATTTGTTAATTTTGTCAATTTTTAATAAAAATCAAAGATGGAAAAACTCAATCTTGAATCTGATTGAGGGTTAATTGATAGTCAATGATAACTCCAGTTAACATACCAAATGCCTGTTAAATATTTGTTAACTCCGTCAGTTTCGAATATGAACCCTAGATGAATGAATAGATTTTATGTAGTTGTAAACTCATTTTCTCCTTAGTAAATAACCAAATAACAATAAAAATACGTAAAAAATGGACAAACATAGTTAACGAGAGTTATCATTGACCATTAATAACCTTTCAATGGGGTTCAATAATAGAAACTTGAAGGTTTAAGTAAAAAAAAACTTTATACTTAGAGGTTTATTTTGGAAACAAAAATAGTTTAAGGTTTTTGTTGGAAAATGTTATCAACTTGAATGTTTGTTTTAGAAACACAAATAGTTGAAAAAGTTGTAAAGTTGAAGGTTTTGTATGGTATTTTTTCATATATTTATAGATTCCTCTTATAATAACCCATCAATAGAATAGAATTAAAGATATAAATTACATATTTTCATACAAAAACTGATGCATTTCCCCCCAAAAAAAAAACTAGATTCCATAAATTTTTTTTAAAAATGTAAATTCGTAATTTTTCGTCAAAATAAAAGTTCACAATTTTTCCGCCAAAAAAGGATCGGTAATTTTCCAGCCAGAAAATTATTTCATAATTTTCTGTCAAAATAAAAAATCCGTAATTTTCCAGCCAAAAAAACAGATCCGTAATTTTCTCGCCAAAAATCGATCTGAAGTTTTCTTGCAAAAACTTGATTTCGTATTTTTCACCAAAATAAGAAATCCGCAATTTTCCCGCCAAAAAATAGACCTGTGAGTTTTCCCAGAAAATTGATCCGTAATATTTCCGTCAAAACTTGATTCCGTATTTTTTCACCAAAATAAGAAATCCGTAATTTTTCTGCCAAAAAAATAGAACTTGAATTTTTCTACCAAAACTTGATTATATATTTTTCCACGAAAATATAAATCAGTAATTTTTTATCAAAACTAAAAACCCGCAATTTAAATTCGTATTAATAAATTGAAATGATAATATCAAACATCTTACTTCATCTAATAGTTTTTATTTATTTTGGGTCTGATCTAATTTTTCCTAAATGTATAAAACCTTAGAATTTTTAATTGTTTGGACGGCACATTGTCCGTATGGTCTTGCCCAGTTTATCCACAGTGAAATGGGTATTTTGTCTATTAAGACCATTTTTATTTTGGACGTGCCCATGAACCGTCTATAATGATTTGGACTAAGCGAGGCCCATGGACGGACATACCATTTGACACCTATACTCGAAACCGACTCACAGGTTTTTTAGAACTCAACTCCATTGGTCTTTTTCATCACAAACGAAACACCGAAGATTAACAATATAACAATAACCAAAAGAAAACAAAAGTAAGCAGAGAAACAATGTGTACATGTTTTTGTTTGCACGACCTGTTTTCTTCACCTTATTTGGTTTCCATGGAACTGCTTTAGACCCATCAGCGCGCAATTTATGTATTTCCTCAAAATTAACTCTTTTCCTGTTTCTTCTTCCTAATTCCCCATTCAAAAACAGATTGTTGAAAATTAAAAACAAATCAACAAACAAGAATGTCTCGAGTTTCATCAAATATTCTAAAGCTATTGACCTCATCTGAAGAGAGGTGCTGCCGGGTCAGGCCCTTGAAAGACACTCATTCTTTATATAAATATATAACCTCCTTCCTTTTCATGCTCCTTATTTGACAATAAATTTCAGTAATTCACAAATTAATTTCAATTTTTGACCATGACCATTAAATCATAAATTAGTTATAATTTTTTACCATAACCATTAATTCATTAATTGAATTATAAATTAATTTCATTATTTTACCACCTGCTCTTTTACCACATGCTCCTTATTTGACAATAAATTTCAGTAATTCACAAATTAATTTCAATTTTTGACCATGACCATTAAATCATAAATTAGTTATAATTTTTTACCATAACCATTAATTCATTAATTGAATTATAAATTAATTTCATTATTTTACCACCTGCTCTTTTAGGAACATGAACTTTCTTGGCCTTTATAAAATAATGGTCATCCGATGAATCAGAACAAGTATGTGATGCGAGTTTTGACACCAACACATAATCTTAGTTTAAATAAGCCATTCACACCCGTTAAAGAAACTTCATTTAATCAATCATAGGAAAAAATCTACTTGGCATAATGATGATGATGATCAAGCTTCTGTTGTTTACATATCTGGTGATCTCTCCAATATTGATTTGCGCCGATAAGGACTTAATGGTAAATGAATGCCATAACACACAAGTGCCGACCATATGCATGCAGTGTCTCGAATCTGACCCAACCTCCGTCAGTGCCAATCCTGTTGGCATCGCAAGCATCGTCATAAACTATCTCGACTCTCTAGTTTCACAAACACTCAAGAGATAATAAAGAACGACTTTTCTTTATTAATGTTAAGAAACTCTCTCAAAACTTAACACTCAAACCTCTCAATATTTGTGATACAATTATCATAGCTCGACAATTGTATTTATAGGGATAGCACAACTTTGCTTCTCCTATTATTAATTGAATTAGATAACTCCTAATATCAATAGAACTTTGTTTAAGTCTATCTTATCCTTATCCGACTTGATAATGATATCTTAGACTTTTAATTAATGTTGAAGATTATCCAACATTCACCCCCTTAAGCTTCAACTTGTCTCTAGACACATCTTGCACTCCTATCAAGCTTCTCATTTTATTAAACTTGATCCGCGCCAATGTCTTAGCAAGATATCCGCCTTTTGCTCGGTTCCCGGTATATGCTCCACATCAACAAGCTCTCCTTCTATGCATTCTCGAATGTAGTGATAATGTTTATGTATGTGTTTACTTTTGCCATGAAACACAGGATTTTTCGTTAATGCAATCGCAGATTTGTTGTCGATCTTTATAAGGACTTGCTCCGTCTTCCATCCGGTGATCTCACTCGAGATGTCTTGGAGCCAAATCGCTTGACGTGCTGCTTCCGTTGCTGCCATGAACTCGGCTTCGCAAGAGGACAGAGCCACCGTGCTCTGTTTTTGAGAGCACCACATGATTGGAGATTCACCAAAGTAGAATATGTGATCACAGAGATCAGCGTGTAACAACTCTAGTGGATTACATGCTCTGAATGTTGCTGCTTTCGGGAAAGAATGGCGAGCTTGTTTCCCGACTAAGCAAGATTCGCAAATTCTTGTTTCTACCTTTATTTTCGGCAAGCCTTCAACCATCTCTTTTTGGGAAATATTTTTGATTGTCTTGAAACTTATATGTCCTAACCTTGCATGCCCTCTCCATGTCTCGTCTTCTAGCTTTACGTTTAAACACATCGGCTCTCCAATTTTCAAACTGATCTTGTAGAATCTATTCGCACTTCGAATGGTTTTCACTAGAAGTCTTCCACTTGGATCATGGACTGTGAGGTAGTCTTTTCTCATTCTTACATCACATCCAGCTTCGGTTGCTTGTCCTAGACTAAGGATGTTACTTTTAAGTTTGGGAATATAGTAGATATCGGAAACAAGTTTCTGTTCGCCGGTTTTTCCTTGGAAAAGAATCGAGCCTTTTCCACCGATGCCAATACATGATCCATCACCAAATTTTACTTTTCCCTTGATCTTCTCGTTCAGCTTGGAAAAGAAAGATTTGTTTCCCGTAATGTGATTACTAGCTCCGTTATCTAAGTACTATATTTCCTTTTCTACATCCTTGTTTTCGTAGTTCTTTGGTATGAGGTTTTCTTCATTCAAGAACATAACCTCATGCAAATAAAGCGCTGCATCGGCTTCTTCTGTCTCGGTTTTATTTGCTTCTTGATCCTGCTGAGTTCTCTCAGGACATGAGGATGCGTAGTGTCCACGTTTATCACATCGATAACAAATAATTTTTGACATATCTTTCTTTGCTTTCGATTGTTCCTGTTCACTCTGATTTGTTGATCTGTTTTGTGAATTAAAACGTCCTCTATCTCTTCCTCTATTGTCGTGTCCCCCTCGACCTCTTCCTCTGCCTCCTGCAGATGAGAAGTTTTGATCTGAATTAGCGTAGAGCAGATTTCCTTGTGCTTCTTCATTATTTTCTTCGTTGAAAATCCTTTCTTCATATGCCTTTAGTCTTCCAATAATATCTTCAAATCCCGTAGTCTTTAAATCTAAAACTTGCTCGAGAGATGCTATTAAGTGGATGTACTTCAGTCTTGGCACACTGTTTAGAAGTTTCTTCACAAGTTTGGACTCGTCAATAGCTTGTCCAAGTGATGCTGATTTCGACGCTAATTCGGATAGCTTCCCCGCGAAGCTATCAATAGTATCCGAGTCTTTCATCTTCATCCTTTCAAACTCGGATAATAAAGTCTGAAGTCTCGCCTCTTTGACCCTCTCTGCTCCGAGGTTTCGAGTCTTTATTGCTTCCCATATATCTTTTGGAGAATCTAGATCACCGACTTGTAATATAAGATTTTCCGGGATTGATTGAAACAATAAACCGCTGGCGATATCATTCTTGTGAGAATCGTTTGAACCTGGTTCAATGGCTTTCCACACTTTATGAATTCGTAGAAGAACCTTCATCCTCATACCCCAGACCGTGTAATTTGTTGCGGTCAACATGGGACATTGAATCGATGATGGTGTTACCTCCTTCGTCTGCGAAGTTCTGGTGACGTCTTCCATATCTCGGTCACGTCTTTGGTAAGTTAAAATCTACGTGATTGCTCTTCTTGATCTTCGTTACCTCAGTTCTTCAAAACTCCTTGATCGGTTGATCCTAACGCTCTGATACCAATTGTTGGGATTCTGTAAACCCAAGTCAACTTCCTATTAGTGTGATATTGTTCGTTTTGGGCCCAAGTGGCAAAGCTCGCACGAATTTCTTTTCTGCTCCTTCCCAAAAGGCCTCATACTAATTAGAGATTGACTTGTCTTATATATTAGAAACTTATGTTCTAATCTTCCGATGTGGGATATTGGCTTGACTCCCAAAAATCCCCCCTCAAACAATGAACCACGAACTTTAACCTCCCCACCAGCGAAACCTTGGCACCTTGAGACTAGCAACCCTTATTCGCATGGTTCTCTTGAGGCACTTTTCTAATCGTGTCACATTGAGGGCTCTTCCCACACCGACTTCCCTAGGTCCACGACTTGTGAGCTAGGCTTTGATACCAATTCTAGTTTCACAAACACTCAAGAGATAATAAAGAACGACTTTTCTTTATTAATGTTAAGAAACTCTCTCAAAACTTAACACTCAAAGCTCTCAATATTTGTGATACAATTATCATAGCTCGACAATTGTATTTATAGGGATAGCACAACTTTGCTTCTCCTATTATTAATTGAATTAGATAACTCCTAATATCAATAAAACTTTGTTTAAGTCTATCTTATCCTTATCCGACTTGATAATGATATCTTAGACTTTTAATTAATGTTGAAGATTATCCAACATTGGTATATAATGCATTCCTTGTTGGGATTCTACAAGCCCAAGTCAACTCCCTATTAGTATGATATTGTTCGTTTTGGGCCCAAGTGGTAAAGCCCGCACGAATTTCTTTTGGGCTCCTCCCCAAAAGGCCTCATACTAATTAGAGATTGACTTGTCTTATATATATGCAAATTCAGCTCAGCTGATCAACTCTCTAATGCTGCTATGAGGATCATTGATCGCTTCTAACTCAGCTTCTATTTTCTCTATATGTAACTCAACATCGATGCTTATACATTATAATTTTATTGTTTTAAACATTATTTTACTCCATTCAATAACATTGTAACATTAGTCCAAAAATGTAAAATGTTTTGTAGCTATAAAATGAGTAAGTATGGTAATTAATGATGGATTAAAATTTTGACCCAAAAAAAAAAGCAAATAAGGTTGACCCAAAAAAAAAAAGCAAATAATAAGAGAAAAATAAAAGTAAAACAATATTCCATTTTGCCGAAATGATTTCACTTATTTTCTATATTGAATAATTGATGACTTTTTCTTCACAAAACTTATTCTTTTGATTTCATTGATTAGCTGTATTTTTTTTTTTATGGAAATCAGCTAATACATGAAGTAGGATTTTCACCAATAACTTGCAAATAAATTTATGGGAGGTTAGACACCAAGTATATATTTCCAAAATTTTGTATTAAGAAGTCAAATAGATGGTTCAGATAAGTGATATGTTTGCAGCTAAATCTTCAATTTCATTATCAATTATAAGTTTTCTATACATTGGAACACGACCAAATTAAACAAATAATATACTTGATCAACTCCTAAAACTAACAAAAAAATTTAATATTTTATAAAACTACTATAATAATTTTATAAACACGCAATGGGTGGAACATTTTCTAGTATAGTAGATAGTAGATTAGTTCTGGGTGGAACGGTGGGTAATGGTAAAGTAAATATAATTTATTAAGATTGTGAAAATTAATTTAGTTAAAAATAATGCATAAATTACAATTCTAAAATGCAAAATGGACGTATGGGATCATCTTTTAAATATCAAAATGAACTGAGGCCATATAATTCAGCAAGGGAATCTGATTTAATATGCTTTTTACCCAAATGGAGTAAAATAAGACGAGCAGCTTGCATTTGAATGGTCAGTTGAAAAAGTTAAAATTGAATTAGAAGTTGAATTAAGTCGTGTTTCTTCGAACAACAGAGCTACCTCCTCATGAACCCGATATAACTCGTGACCAATCACCATCCGATAATGTGGATGCAGAAATCGACTCGAGTTAAATCACAACCAAATGAATCGAGTAAAAAGAATAAATATGAATCCAATCAAGAAATAAATAAAGAAAAAAACATAAGTTTTAATATTTTAGAAATTAAGCTCATTAATCTATAAAAAGAAAAAGAAGAAAAAACCAATTATCAAAAAAAAAAAACAAGAGAGAATCTTGAGAGGAATGTTTTTTTAATGGATTAATATCGCTTGCAAATTGCAATAAATTTGGTCATTTATATATTTTACATTGATAATTATAGAAAATAGCATATCAAATATTATTTGATAAAATAGTAATTAATTTATAAACGCAACTAATTTTAAAAAAATCATTAAAAATAAGATTATTCGACCATAAAAGCGAATTGATGTATGTATTAAAAATAAATTTACAATATAGTTTAATTTAAAACAAATCACAGATTTTTATAAAATTCTAGATATGTATTTATAGT